>JAIKVB010000247.1:0-34055 GCA_024679045.1 Phytophthora brassicae | reverse complement strand
GTAGATTGTAATTTGGACTCTGGTCGAGGTGCTAACAACCGACCACGCTTCGTTGTACCAGTTGGAATAGAAGGAAGGCGGTGGTTTTCTCGTGACGGTGGGTATTCACTTCCTGATCGCTGAGATCTAGAGTGAGATTTTCCTGACGTGTCTTGAATTTCCTGGTGATATTTCGCGTCATGCTCTGCAAATGCCTCAATTGATGAAGCTGGATGGAATAACCCGTCAGCAGCAGCGTTCAAACCGAATTCGTCAAACATGGATCTGTATTTCAAGGCAAGTTAGATAAATGAGCAGTACATTGGACTTGACTTACGTTTTGGGGTAAGACGAAAGCGGAGGAACAGGAAACGTATCCTTGCGAATTGTATCGAGAGAATCGTCAGCATTTTGGCTGTGCGAATCATTCTTGTCTTCGTCACAAGTGAGATGGCGTGCGGAGTCAGGAGCTTTTTTCTTCTCTAAAACATAATCATAAAGGGTATTTTATCAGTACACACCACTCTTTTTCTCAGTCACAAAGTCTTGGCAGACCGACTTCGTAGTTTATTCTCACTCGCTGGATGAAGTTGATTCGAAAGAGTCGACTTGATACTCGTCAAACGCTTCTTTCGCGTGACTTCCGCCTTCGCCCTGTAGTTAAAAGTAGTGACTTTAGGAATACTATCTCATAATTCTCATACAAGTTTCTATGAACCACGCACATCATCTTCGACTTGTTCGTAGTTTATTCTCACTCGCTGGATGAAGTTGATTCGAAAGAGTCGACTTGATACTCGTCAATCGCTTCTTTCGCGTGACTTCCGCCTTCGCCCTGTAGTTAAGTAGAGACATTAGGAATACGATCTCATCATGTTTCTATGAACCACGCACATCATCCTTGACTTTACTAAAGAGTTTTTCTTCGGGTCTCCCCAGTTGTATTGCATTTTGCACACTTCTTTCCGCTGCACAAAACTACTTTCCGTTGTGATCTAGCGAACAGAGTGCTGTTACTTCCCTAAAAGTCCAGCAACTGCTCCTAAACATAGACAAAAAGAAAACATGGCAACATGAATTGAAAACTGGACATACGTGGTGCTCCGAGAAATTACCCAGCGTTTGACGCTTAATCCTCTTCTTTTACCTCGCTTTCTTTCATCTCCTCCGCCACCTCCACAATAGCCGGTGCTTCCTTTCCGGATCCAATGCGTGCTTGACTCCAATCAGGAATGACTCCGCTGTATCCATAATCGAAAAAGAGTTCGTCTCCTGCTGAAATGTCGTCTTTCGCGTAAATGCCGATGCGATGGTCGCCGTTCACGAGCATGATGCGTGCAAAACACTTGGGATCCTTGGAGTCGTGGTTCGCAAACTTACTCTTGTTGCCCTTCCGAGTGGCATCCACGACCGAGTCTTCGTTCAGATCAAAGAGGAAACTGATAGTTGTTTTGTCGTATACATTGCCTCGGCGTTCAGCTTCGTCTTGGGACAGCAACGATCCAGTGTACTCGTACAAGAATTCACCCCTTTTCACGTCTTCCATGGCGTATGCTCCCCACCCGTGAGTTTTTGAGGCTGCCATGCCAATTTTACGCATTTTCCCGCGCATAATATTAACGTTTCCGCACATTTTGACCGTTTTGGCGTTGCTGTCTTTATCGGCTGCGATGACCGGGAGTTCACACGCACCACACGACGTACAAACATCAGGATCACACTCCCGTGAGGCGAAGTAGCATGGGCACTCAAGAGTTCGACACTGACCCACCTCACAGTGACAACCAGGAAAACGATTCGAGCAATCCGGAGAACAGCCACAAGACTTCTCGCAGTAGTGATCGCGACGCATGCACGAGCATTGCGCCGAGTCACAGGAACCACCATCATGATGGCATGGAACATACTCATGATTCGCACCACGGTCCTTCATGCGCTGGGAGCGCGTGCGTCGAAGATGTTCATAGCTGTTGCCGAGAACGCCATTACTTCTCTCGCGGTTTCGACCATATACACCACTTCGAATCAAGTTCAGACTATCAAGGCCACCTTTAATTTGGTTGTTGCGCTGGTTCAGGAACACTGCGACGTCAGCGCAAGTTCGTGTGGTAATGAGCGCTGCCAGGAGACATGGATTGGAACCAACGCACTTCTCTAGTTTAGTCAGCAGAACCATTTCCGAATCACTCCACGATTTGTCTTGCTGTAAAGTACTGAATCCCTTGATATGATCATCAAGAACCGCATCGGAGGTCACTTTAGAGCAATTCGAACTGCAGTACGATTCACCAGACAGTAATGCTTGTCTTTTCTCTTGAGTAAGTGCTTGGTAAACACTGTTGAGCCCAAGATATTCCGACACGTCTGTAGTCTTGGTCCGGATTACCTTCTTAACGTGATAGCGAGTAGCTTTGGGTTTCGATGAAGGGTTGAGCTTCGATGAAGCCTTAGTGCTTGCAGCAGTTTGTGCACGACGTGACCGTCGCATTGATTCACCTCCTGGAGCTTTCTCTGACTCATTGTCAGCTTCATTAATAGCAGAGAGCGTTGGTTCTGACATCGGTTCAGACTCTGGAAGTTGATCGTCCTCTCCATGTACATCTGCGTCTTCAACGGGAGAGTCTTCAGCTTGTTCTTCCGCCCTTAGTTCTTTTTCAACACGACGCCAAAGCTTAGAGGAAGCCTTCACTGGCGGATACGTCGGATCCACGCGCACTGCTGGCGCAGGCTGTCCACGGCCGTGATTCCGGCAGCTGTACGTACAGCAGCGGCGGCAAAAGAAGTCTTGATACTTAACAGCCACCTCTCGGAATTGCTGCGAGGGGGCACCCCGCACGCCTAACTCTCCGTTCTCCTCCAGTAAATTCCACACCAAATGTGAAGGCAACGGCTGCAAGCGACCACACAAATGTTTACCTGCTCGTATTGAGTTGCAATCATCCAAAAGTTTGCCCAATGCTTGTTTCCTGTGTGCTGAAACGCCATCGCTCTGGATTACCGACTCCAAGTCTTCTAAGTGACTCGTATACAGCTTTTCTCGAGTCACTCGCTCGAGAATATCGGAATAATTAGCAAACGGTTGAGCAAATTCTCCACTTCGCTGAAGCGCCTCAAAAACTGTCTGATCACCTCCACAGCTACCCACGACATATCTCAGCACGTACTCATTGACTTCATTGTCCATGCCTACCAGCGTTTCCTTAGACCGCTCAGTGCTGAACAGTGGGTCCTTCACTTTAGAGTTACTTCCAGCGCCAAAATACGGCACAAAACGAATAATGGGGTCGTCCTCGACACGATGAGTCCCGCGCGCCAGCATGCAAGTCGTGGAACGCGGTATCGGCGCAATGTTACTTAGATAAGTCACCGATTCTGGCGTAATGCACCCCGCAAGACCGGACTCGGTTCGTCCAACCGTATAGTGAGGTCGTTCTGCCCCATCCGTCGCGAACTCTGCGTTCCGTAGCATTCTCCGCGCCGCTGCTTTCTCCAGCCTCGATATCTGAAGTGGTGAATCTGTAACCCGCCCAAAAGAATGACATGTCAGTAAATAAAACACTACAAACAACTAGCAGCCCATCCATCGTACCTGGAATCGTTGCCGCTTGCGCGCGTAGTACGGGGCGTTGCTCTAGATATGTTGCAATCTGCTGGCGAGTGTTTGCAATCACCGCTTTAACTCGCACCGCGTGCGTCACCTTCACGCGTGGTGTGGCTTCGTCTATAAGCGTCCGCACTCGCTCGTCCAGTTGCGCGGCGTCGCGCGCTTCCGCGAGAGACCCGGACGTGACCGTCAGCGGCTTGGGCTGCAGGAACTGAGTCGTTACCTGGCACGTTTCCTTCAGTTTCTCATCGAACTCGTCCAGTGACGCGTCCAACGTGCGTGCGTACGGCGGCAGCAGACCGTGCGTGTCCGGCAGCAGGTTGAGCGGCGCGCTGTCAAATTTGATATTTCTCCACGCTGTGGAGTGAAGTGACGCGTCCTGAATGGCGTCCTCGTCTCGCGCGAAGCGGCGTCTGGGCGCGTCATCCTCCAGCTTGACAAGCGTGACGCCGCCTCTCAGTGACAGCTGCGGACCGCCGTCGGGCGAGCGCGGGCTCATGTTGCGGCGCAGCTTCTGGCGCGCACTACGTCGCTCCTCTATGCGCTTCTGTTTCTTTCGCTGTGCGCTCTCTTCACCCGCTGGTGAGTCCGGCGTCTCCCCCTTGCGCAGTGGCGTGTGGCGACTCTTCTCGTAGTTAATACGCTCCATCTCACGCGACTGCGCCATCACGTCAGAGAACAAAACGCGACTCTCAGTCTTGCGGTGCGTGCGGCGCGTCGTCTCCGGCTCCTGTTCCTGTTCCTGTTCCTCTGCGCGGCGCTTGCGGGACGGCGGGGCGTCGCCCGTCATGTCCACCACCTCCCTCATCTTACCAGACCAATCAAGTTTTGGGACTGGGCGGGAAAAAAGGTTTTTTTATAGAATACATACCGGTAATTGGAAAGGTACGGTATTAATATATCAAATAGACGCAATTGCGCTATTTTAACGGCACTTTTAGTTTAAAAAAATGAACCGTTTGGCAATGAGGACGTGGGCTCGCAGCTCGCGCCGGTGGCTGAGCGTGGGGCGGCGAGCACTCCGACTTGAGTCGGGCGCATGTGGACTGCCGCACCCTCAAAAGCGCGCTACGGGCGGGGAGGACGCGTGGTTTGTGTGCGAGAATACAGTGGGCGTGGCGGACGGCGTAGGTGGCTGGGCTCGGAAGGTGCAAATATAGGTCGTCAGCTAAATTGGACATTAGCACCATTTATTTAACGGCTAATTTCACGCAGGGTATCGACTCGGGTGAGTACTCGCGAACGCTCATGAATACGGCCAAAGTGACGGTGCGCGCAGCGGAGAAGACGCCGACGCCATTGCAATTGCTCACGGTGGCGCATCGCAGTGCCCAGGTGCGGAGATGGAGTTTATAAAGTCTGGGAGGTAAATAGGATATAACTTTTGGTCTTTTATCTGCAGTGTCAGGGGAGCTCCACGGCGTGTATTGTCCAGTTAAATGGTGCGATGAAGTTGCGTTAAGAACTTGGACTATTTTTAGTTGTTTTGGGTACTGACTTGTCTTATTTGTGCAGACTTGTTGCTACGGGCAATCAATTTGGGTGACTCGGGGTTTCTGCTGTGTCGATTGCTACCGGATCCAGAAGAAGAAGATGCGTTGAGGTGGCAGGTTGTTCATGAGACGCCCAGCCAGTGTCACTACTTCAATTGCCCGTACCAATTGGGTTTTGGGGGCAATGGAGATAAGGTATGCGCGAAAGGAGAATCTATACCTTTTTCAGGGTTTTATGGTGATAGAGGGACTCACTATTGCTGCAATTCCAGCCGGACATGGGCAAACAGTTTGAGCTAGAGACTCAAGAAGGCGATGTGATTGTACTGGGTACCGATGGGCTGTAAGTTGGTTACCTTGGACACGGATCTGTGGGTGGACACAAACACTAATCGGTTGTGTGATTTGATACTTGCTAGCTTTGACAACTTGTTCCCGAAGCAAATTGCAAGCCTCCTGGACAGTGTATTGCCATCCACGCCTGAGCTGGATCAGCACAGTATGGAGAAAGTGGCGTCCTGCATTGCTCACACGGCCCACAAGGCTGCGAAAGGTACTAAAACGACGACTCCGTTTGCGTTGGCAGCAAAAGAGGCAGGTTACGACTATCTCGGCGGAAAGATGGACGATATCACTGTCGTGACGAGCTTGGTGACGTCGAACAGCGCTTAAACGCTAAGTGTTGCTGCTATTTTGAGCGATGCTTACTACAAAGCATGAAATAAGTTGTGACTGACTCGGGGTGACGAATATAGAAGCGGTTGTAGCACCCGCCTGACGCGAGCGCTTGCAATGGTAATTGGACCTGATATGCAAGACAAATAACGAGAATCAGTTCACCTAATTGTGTCTCTCGAGCAACAAAATGCATGCACGATCTCCTAGAGGGAAGAAGGTACTTTGACGATGAAAAATAGCAACGCCAGCAAGCGGAAGCCGCGTCATTGATAACTCTTAAATAGTACTTCAGTAACCCTTGTAAGACATCAAGACATCACTGCACAGGCAGTAGTGGATACTTCAATTCAGGCTGAGCGCTTACTGGTGTATGCAATCTCACAACATACTTGATCTTCATGGTTGTACTTAGATTCTTTGCTAAAGAGTTTTTTCTTGAAGATTTAGTGAGTTGACGCCGTTTTGAATGCTTTTCAACCGCGACGAGAATCGTTGTCTGATTGGATTACCGAGACACCACTTCGGGGGTCTTTGTCAGAATGGAGTAGACAAACCGCAGCGACGTCTAACGCACTGTATGAGGTAGTGCTCGCGTCCATGCAGTGGAATCTGCCCAAAAGCTAAATAATATTTTTTTCATTCTGCCTTAGAAAAGCAATACAGTAGTGTACATTTACTACCGGTATGCTGCATAAAGATTACCAGCCATCAGAAGCAACGCGGAATGCGTGAGAAGGGAGAATGTTGAAGAGCGTCCTGTGGAGCACATGGAAAGGGAAGCCAGAGCGCGCCAGGCACGCGGGTCAACATGAGCTTCAAGCTCCGCATACGAAGCCGGCGCTGAAAAGTGGCAGGTGTTTTACCGATTCACACGTTGAAGCTGCACGCCACACCAACTGGTTGGCTCGTCTTCCCTTTAGTCGACTAACGAAGTTGTTTATCATAGGGAAATCGATTGACTAGAATTCTTCTCCACTAAACAGCAGTAGTAAGGCTACATTCAAAGGCAATCACGCTGCACAATGTATTCAATGAAAAGACTCGAACTTCATGTACCAGAGACTGTATACCTAATACAGTAACTGTTGTAAAACGGTCTTTCTGCGGCAGAAATTGAAGGTTGATAAAACCAGTTACATGAAGAAGCGCGGCCTGCCTCAAAAGCGCCTTCTTCTATAAGAATGATCTACTCCATGAGCAGCTGGATGGTGTCCAACCCGCCATGCGTGGCTCGACGGATGGGTTTGGACTCAAAGTTTTGAGTGAGATTGACCACGTGGTAAGCGATTAAAGCATCGCCATCAGGTTTTTTACACCAGCCAGCATGGAGGACAAGCCACGGTGCTACGAGCATTATTAATAATAGTTCACGACTAGGCGGCAGTGCCACTTCGGACCGTGACTTAAAACTCAAGTATTATTAATAATAGTTCACGACTAGGCGGCAGTGCCACTTCGGACCGTGACTTAAAACTCAAGGCTCGAGGTATTTAGTTGCTTACCGCGCAGTGTCGTGGCTGCCGCGGATCGCAAAAACTCTTCCTCTCATTTGCTTAAAGTTTAGGTGGTGGCAGAGCGATGGTTTGAGAGACCTATACCATCTCGTCCCGACTTTTTGGAAAGCCTGAAATTCACTGTTTTTAGCCAATGAAAGAGTTTACTCGAACTCAACGTCGCTTCGTTAACGTAATTTTAGCCAATAAAAGAGCATCGCAACAAAACGATCAGACCGACTCCTTTCCTGCTGGTTGGGGTCGTGTGTAGCACTCGCCTCCCTCTTTCATTCCCGAGTCTTCTCGTTCTCTAGAAACGGAAGGCTAACCGATCGGAAACAACCACTTCCTCGGTATTTGCGGCACTAGCAGCTACACAGCGGTCGATCACTAGCAACGACCAACTAGCGAACAAAACGCGTGTGTGACGGACAGACGGAAGTCGTAAAGAGAGCGTGAAAACAGGCAGCAAATGTGGCCAAAACTCGCTGTGGCGAGCGCTTTATTGCTAATTCAAGGGACGACGGCGCAAGGTTCGTTCAGACTCTTTAATTAAATGTTTACACGCATGTTTTACTCACTTTTGTTGATGTTTTTGGTACAGATTGTCCGTTTACTGTCAGTGTCTTAGATGTTGCTGGTGTGCAGTGCGTCAGTGCGGCGCCATGTTCAGGGACGTACTATGCGTCAGGACTCTCTCAGGGAGTGGGCGCGTGTCCCACTGGAACAGCCTGCGCACTGCTACCTCTAACCCCCATCATGGGCTGTGCTGCATCTGGACGTAACGACCTCATTTACGTGAACGCGGACGGCTCGCTGACCAAGGACGGAAGGTCTGTCACTCTCTCGGGCGCGTCATCCAAGACATCTAGCACCACCAGCTCTACGACCAGCTCCAAAGCAAGTTCTTCGACCAGCTCCAAAGCTAGTTCTTCGACCAGTTCAAAAGACAGTTCGTCGACCAGCTCAAAATACAGTTCGTCGACCAGCTCAAAAGACAGTTCGTCGACCAGCTCAAAAGACCGATCGTCGACCAGCTCAAAGACCAGTTCTTCGACTAGTTCGACGACCAGTAGCAGCAGTGGGAGCAATGCCAATTCTGTCAAAGACCAGTTCTTCGACTAGTTCGACGACCAGTAGCAGCAGTGGGAGCAATGCCAATTCTGATTCTGGATCGGCTATCAGCAGCACTGACGGTTAGTTCCTGTTTGTTTTCTACCACTACCAATTTACAGTAGACTAATCATGGATTTGTCATCGCAGGCTCAGAAAGCAGCAACAACACTAGCAACAGCAGCAACTCGGTTTCTAGCTCGTCCAATACCAACAGTTCAACGTCCAATTCGTGGGGTTCCGAGTCTGGATCGGCTAGCTACACCATCTCGCCCGGTAGCAGCTCAGCGAACCAGCAGGCTGAGTTCAACCCTGGCTCCATTCTAAGTGACGGCTCCGACCCAGCCAACTCGTCGGCGGGTGGCGGAATTAGTCTCACAACGGTCATCATCATCGTCGTAGCCTGTTTGGCGGTGGTGGCTATTGCAGCTGGCGCGCGGCTTTTGAAGAAGGGCAAGGAGGCGGAGGCTGAGGCTGATCTACATACGCCCGCGGGTGCAGCTGCGCTCGATGACTATAACAATGGCGGTGGTGGTGGCGGTATGACTCCCAAGGAGAACGTACTGCTGCTCTAAGTTATGGCCGACAAGAGAAGAGGAAACAAGAAGAATACAAGGGACTGTGCAAAACTTTTTTGAAACATGGAATACGCTCGTTTTGTCAACCTGATGGAAGACAAGGACATGTGCAAGCAAAAGCAAAGAAAGGAGAGCAAGAAATGCGGTGATGTTGAGTGTTCAGTGTTGTCGTACATAGGTGCATGGAGCTATGGGCGGGCGGAGTAGGTAGCACATGTCAATAGTCTATAGTACCTCCCTGCTCTACGATCAGTTACATTCGCGCAACTCAGCACAAGGCTGTCCTTGTCAAATACTTCTCACTTGCGATCACTTTCTTACGGCCTGTCCGCCAATATCTAGATGGTTTGATATCTTGTTGCTGACGTATGGAAACTGCTGAATGAACGTTTAGTGATGCCGTATAATTTGTCGAAGAATCAGTTGCTATTACTCTCACTGAACCTTCTTACATACATGTTCTTTACGTGGTCTTGGTCTTGATCGCCGCCTCAGACGTCGCCTTGGCTTCTTTGAGTGAGAAGATCTTGGCGTCAGCGTCCACAACGCCAAAATTGGCATACAGACGTCCAACACGCCAGAAAGCTTGGAGAATGGGTTCGTCACTCTTGCGCACAAGCTCCGGGAACGCTTCGTAGAAAGCTGCCGTCGCGCGGTTGAGCTTGTAATGCGGAATGATGGGGAAAAGGTGGTGGATCTGGTGCGTACCGATGTTGTGGCTTAGATTGTCGATGAACGAACCGTAGGAACGGTCCACAGACGACAAGTTGCCCTTTACGTACGTCCACTCTGAGTCTCCATACCAAGGAGTTTCTTCGTCGTTATGGTGTAGGAAAGTGGTGATGACGAGCATACTGCCGAATACGAAGACTAGTTTCTTCGTCGTTATGGTGTAGGAAAGTGGTGATGACGAGCATACTGCCGAATACGAAGACCGGTCCATAATAATAGAGCACCATGGTTTTAAAACTTACTTGGAAACTCAGATACACGGACAGAGCAGCCACACCAAAGTGAGCAGCGAGAGAGATCACGACCGCAGCCACTTGACGCACAAAGAGCGGCTCGTACACCAAAGTGAGCAGCGAGAGAGATCACGACCGCAGCCACTTGACGCACAAAGAGCGGCTCGAACGGGTTAAAGTGGTTCACTTTACGTGGAGGAAAACCTTCCACCAAGTAAGCGAACCAAGCAGCGCCTAGTGCCAATACGAGGTTACGAGAGAGAGGGTGGTCGTCAGCCTTGCGTTGCGGGTAGAAGATCTCGTCACGGTCGATGTTGCCCGTGTTCTTGTGATGGTGACGGTGTGTGAGTTTCCACGACTCAAAAGGTGTGAGGATGAGCGAGTGGATGAAAGTGCCCACTACGAAGTTGAGCAGGTGGTAGCGAGAAAAGGCGCCGTGGCCAGCGTCGTGGCCCACAGTAAAGAAGCCCCAGAACACAATACCTTGTAGTAGAACGTAGCTGCAACAGAGAGCGACATCCAGTAGCCAGAAACTCTCGACAATGGGCAGTGCACGTGCGTAGTGGAGACCGAAGGCGAGCGCCACGGCGATGGACACGATGCGCACTGTATAGTAGAGCGAGAGCGGCACTGAAGCCTCAAAACAGTCCTTGGGTAGCGACCGCTTGATCTCCGTCAGAGTCGGGAATTGATACGGCTGCGTGGTCGCCATTGCACTCGGGTGTCTGCTGCGGTGCACGTCCTGGAATGAGTCTTGTGCTTGGGAACGACGTGTGGCTGCGAAACCGTTGAATCATGGATTGGATACGGATGGTGAATAAGGAACCGCCGGGATGACATCACGGACGTACCGTCTAAGACGCATCATTTACCAATACACTGTTACAGTGTATAGGGGATATTAATACAGTGCCACTGTACTGGCACCGCAAAACCGTGCAAATGTAGTTTATTTCGTTGATATTTCATGCATTAGTGTACCGACGTGCAGATTTTTCGTTGACTTTGAAAACTTGTTGTTAGTGGAAGGGCAGCACCACCTCATGCTGTAAAATATCTTCAGCGAGAGGTCGTTGCAGCGCGTCTGGGTGCATCATGCTGGCGATCAAGTGCTGGAGTGAGTTGGAGTATTGTCTGTAGAATAGCAAACAAACGTATTAGCAACGTGAAAGACCGTAAGAGCGCTTCACATTCGTACCGGAACATGACGAGGTCTCCGTCGCGGATCTTCTGCCACTCTTCGCCGCCACTCGCCAGCGTCGTTCCTAACGCGAGCTCGTAGATGGTGGCACCCAAGGCGAAGATGTCGCCGGCGCGCAAATTATTTCGATTGCCTTCGAGTAATTCACTGCATTGGACAAGAAAATGGTAAGTTTAGCTAATTTCTTTGAGCGCCAGTGCTAGAAGCTCGTACCGACTAAGATATCGATTGTCGCCCTCCGTGATTTCCATGCTGCCATCTAGATGAGCGACCGTCCCCAAGTCGCCTAACTGTACGCAATATAAACAGCAAATATGAGCACCAAGACCTAGTTGTTAAGACAAGATTTGAGACCAAATTACCTTATAGACGTCTCCCTGTCCAACCAGTACGTTTTGTAGCTTGACGTCCATGTGGACCATTTTCTTACTATGCATGTCGTAAAGAGCCTAATATGAAGACAGTTAGTTGTAAAGTCCACGAGCTGATAGACAGCGAGACATACCTGAGCAATATGGCAAAGGAGCTTGCACAAAATCTCTTCTGGGACCTTGTGTGGTGCGTACTTGTTGACAAAACCAGCCAGCGAGCAGCCCTCCAGATTTTCAAGCTGAATGTAGAGCAAGTCGTCTTCTATCCAGGCGTCAAAATACCGGACAACATGGTTGCTACTGCTCAGTGCTGCCAGAGCCTGCACTTCCCGCAAAGCTCGTTCACTGTGTGATGCAACATGAATAAGTATGCAAAACAATAGGCACCAAGTGATGAATCCACGTACGTGTCTGCTTTCCCGCGGAAGTGGCGCTTGCTCTTCTTCACTGCATATACCCAGCCATCGATCTTTTTCATGCACTTATACACCTTCGAGAAAGAGCCCGAGCCGATCAACTGTTAAGCAAAATACCACATTTAAGAATAACACTACCATTGCAACAACAACAGAGAAAACATACCCCGAGCTCCGAAAAATCTGACAGATACTTGGAAATAGGTGATCCGTTCTGTCCTCCTACCCATGCAGACGGGAAGGATCGTCGCTTCCGTCTAGAGATTTTCTTCTTTCCTGAATCCGTTTCCGGAGCGAACGGGTTCACATAACTTTCTTCGGACAAAAACGACACTGCACGTTCTCTGTAAACGTCAACATCGCAACAGAGAAGAACCACATGACAAAACAAAGCATAGAGCACACAAGATGAGCAACAGGACAATCGGGTTCACATAACTTTCTTCGGACAAAAACGACACTGCACGTTCTCTGTAAACGTCAACATCGCCACAGAGAAGAACCACATGACAAAACAAAGCACAGAGCACACAAGATGAGCAACAGGACAATCTTTTGGCTAAGCAGCAAGCCACTCACCCGTTCGGTCGTGGTCTCTTGGCGTTCACCACGACGTTGACACGTTTTAGAGGCGAGCCCGTGTCCATGGACGACTGGCTCGAGAAAGACGGGGGTCCTCTTCTGGCGTGCCTCACGTCCATGTGCGTCATATCCTGTGTAAGGTTCTGCACTTGCTCCTCCTGCACGACGTCCGCTCCACTACTGAGTCTCGGTCTCTTTTTGAGCGGAGAGGGCGTTGTGGGGTTGGAAAGCGGGATGACCGGCTGATCTCGAGGCGTGAGGAAGTCCATGTCGTCTTGGCTGTGCATCTGCATCTGTGGTGTACCCATTCCGGGCGTGTAGTACCCTTGACTTGTAGGTGGAAGGCCGAAGCGCACAGGTGTGTGCGTGGGCTCCCAGTCAGGCTCACTCCGCTGACTCGAGCAGCTGGTAAAGTCGATTTTCTTGGGTCTGTCACTGCTCTGGGGGGCCAGAGGCATTAACTCCTCGCTGCTCTCGTCGTCCATCACGTCGTAATCGATTCGTTTCTGCACGGACTCGTCATCGTGCTCGTCGACGGCGTTGCTAAAGCTGTTTTTGCCCTTGGCAGAAGCTTCGAGCGATCGCCGCGCCTTGCGTAGTTTACCTCCGCGCGCCGCCGATTGGGAGAAAAAGTCATGAATCGAGCGCTGCTTCTTGGTGCCGCCACTGCCGCTGGAAGCGCCCGAGACCTGCGACGAGCCACTGGTGCGCGTCTTGCTCCGCAGCGCGTTGAGCAGCATGGCGTTACTATGGGAGGGAAAATTCAACACTGACCAACTGACGTTTTCCCGCCTTTTATTATGAAGTTAGATAGGTGTGGATTATGTAATTAGATGAGTGAGCGACAAAAAGAGCCACTTCAACTTTAACATGGCTACATTTTCTTGTTGAGCAAGTTGAAAGACTTAAGTAAGCGAGATTGACGATTATTGCGCGATCGCTCTTCTAGCCGTTGCCGCTCCGCCTCAAGTTTTGTCGCTTCTTGAGCTTGTAGAGCAATTTCAGCGGCTTCTTGTTGCTGCCGTATTTGCTCCTGCTGCTCAGCCTCCAACGTTCCTTCCGCTAAAGCGACGTCGACAAGTTCCTGCATGAAAAAGAATTATCACTAAAATAATGAAGCTTGTGCTGATTTTGAGGTACCCACTTTGAGCCCCATGCGATCGCCAACGAGACGAAGAGGAAGCGCCTTCTGCTCCCCTGTGACTATAGAGCGGCGATTGTATTTCGCGGACGCGTAGAACTCGCAGACCTCGCAATCGTGGAAGACGCGACAGAGACGACAGGGACCGTCCAGTGTTTCGGCAGTTCCGCGACCAAATTTGCGGAATGATCGCTCGTACGCGTCGTACTGGCGCAAAATGGTGGCGTGTTCCGCATCTGCTTGAATTGCGCGAAGGTAATAGTCGTCCAGCACGCTAAATTCATCAGAGTATCAAAGATAACGCATCGAATCGATATATCCCAATTAGACGCACCTTTGAGTGGAGATGGGAGGCATAACGACTAATGTGGCGTCTGTACTGCACTGTACGGTACCAACGCGTCCCACATACTTAAAAGCGCTATAGACACCGAAGACTTCACACTCCGCGAAATGCAAGAAGTTCTTGTTTTGAAGCTGAACGCGAACGAACTGCCCTACAGTGTTAGTTGTTGGTAGAACCCACTCCGTCATTCGGCTATTGGTTCGGAATAGCTCGAAAGCGCTTGACTGCACTTTAGCGGCTCGCAAACTACAATAATACAGAAAAACAATTATTGAGAGTACCAAAAGCGTTCATGAGGTAGTGCTCTTACGTACCCTTCATTGCCTTCCAGGTCTTTAAATGCAAATTCACTCACGAAGATCCAGCAAGGGAAAAGCCGACTACTAAATTCACTTCGGCTTTTTGACGGGTTCAAAGGCTCATCAGTTCGATTCCACAGCTAAAAAGATTTAGTGTTATGTTGTGTTTTGCACAAGAAATGTAGTAGTTTGGTTTCCACTCACCCGAATCTTTTCGATTACGGCAGGTTGGCCGAGATCCACTTCCCACCAAGGCTTGTCTTCAACCTAAAGGAGGCAGTTCATAACCAGTAAGTCAGCATATTATCACGACGCAAAAGTTAAATAGTACATTGTCTTACATGTGTATGAATGCAAGTTGCCAAAGCACCTCCCGTTTCTCCATTGACAGCCAAATGTGGACCTTGTTCATTGTACACAGTCATTTGACGACATGGTCTATCAAAGGCCAGGTTGTAAGGTTCAACATGCAGACACTTGAGCAGTTCTGGCTTCTCGATAAATACACGCTGCGTCCAAAGTGCACAAACGATTAAAAGTCATATACTACTATCACGTTGTTTAAATGCACACTTACATTTGCGTCGTGGCCTGTACAGCCATGGTTATTGCGACCCCATGTATAAAGTTCTCCGTACGAAGAGACGGCAGCTGTATGACTTCCTCCGCATGCCACTTGGCGAACTCCAACTCCATCTAGTTCTGGTACTCGTTCCCATGCCAAAATATATCGACTTAGAGCAGTTGCACCTCCACAAACGTATACCTGTCCACCAAGTAGTTTCTTGCTTCCTCCACTGTACTCGGATATGACCTCAGTACAAATTGCAGAGTGTGAAGTGCCACAAGAGATCTGCCACACCCGCACTTTCTTGTTCAAAAGATCTCTTACTAATGTTGGGACAACGATCGTATCGATCACTTGAAGCCCAAGCCCAAGACGTCCTCCATTTGCAGAACCCCACATGAACAGTTCACCCGTCTTTGTGACCGCTCCACTGTGCATAGCTCCGCACGACACGGAGCGGATCTTTCGCTTTCCAGGAAATTTGACTAGCAGCGGTGTCAATGAGTACTGTTTGTATTCGTCCTCAACAATTCCGACGCCCAATTTCCCGCTACATGCTGATCCCCAAGTGTACAGCGCTCCATCCGAGTCAATTGCTGCACTGTGTGAATAGGAACACGATACCTGACGCAGACTCATATCCTAACAAGAAATTGGTGTTTTGTGAGTAAATTATTCATATTTCCAACAGGAATAAAAAATATTTACGCACATTGAAAGCCTCAACACGCTGCGGGTGATTTGAATCGAAACAAATGGCCCCTCGCTCGTTCGGATAAAGACCCAAACGTCCACTTGCACCAATGCCACACGTGTAAAGGGACCTAAAAATCATTTTTCATGGATGAGTGCAGGTTGACAGTGTTGATAAACTTAACTGATTCATACCCATCTTGTGTAAGGAGTGCAACATGGGAACCTCCTGCAGAAACATTCGCAACAGCCTTTAAAATCGAATTAGATCTACTCACACTTCACAATCTCTAACTACACGTACTACAGCTCCTCTGGGCGAGTGAAGCTGTGGACCTCTGTACGTTCAATAGCAACATTAGACCCAAACAATACACGGGAATCAAAGTAGGTTCCAGTTTTACCTTGAAGTAACCCCACTCATATCAATTCTTGCGTTTTCACCTCGAGCCGTAAACTCAGGGATCGTATCTTCCAACTGCACTACTCTTCGAGCAGCCCTTGACTCGAAAGCACAGTTCTACAGCAAGAATTTCCACCACAGATTCTCAATCAGGGGCTAATTAGAACAACGCATTATTCATTTACTCACTGCGCGGTTAATTTTTTCGATGATTTTTGCTTTTGCATCTTCTTCACGCTTGGCATGTCGATTGTCGCGTAATATCCTAACATCAGCCCACTGCAAGAAACAGATTACAGATTAGAATAGCTCAATAGTCGAGAGAACCGATTGGTTAGGCATTTGAGGTATCACATACTCCTTGCAGCAGCTTTTCCTTTTCCTAGTCAGAGTGAGGTAAGATAATATCTTATTATGCGTTTGATACAGCTGTGACATCAAATAATGAACAAGTAATGTACCAGTTTGAGAAGATTACCGTGTTTGTCCTGGCTACGCTTCTTGTCTTCACTGTATTTCTATTGAAAAATAGCTTGTAATTGTTACTACGAATATTACGCATGTACAGTTGCTTCAATTACATACCAGGATCAGCTTTTCGGATTCTTTCAACCCGAAGTGTCCCTCTTCGCCTTTAACCTCCACTTCCAGTTCAAAGCACTCTCCCAGTGCGAGCGACAAGTCCATTTTAGTCATGTGATCGAGCTCAAGTCCACGAAGTTGGCCTGATACAAAAAGCTGATCGTGATCAACCTTGGGTAATAGCACTTGTTCCATAAACAATAGTCGCGTCGCATTACTAGGGGGTAGTTCCCACACGTCATAATACATGACAACTCGTTTCAACCTCCAAAACGAAAAATAAATAAAACAAGTTAGGAACTACCCGAAAGAAACAGTTTAATTCTACCGGGTACCTTTCATAGCGTTGGTTCTCTTCATTTTTTCGATCTTCCTGTAACTGTTCTTCTTCTTGCCCGACCACACCGCCATCATGTAGCCCTTCTAACTGTAGACAAATACGTCAGTCAAGTACCAGCTTTTATTTTAGTAGTGAAGCCCATACCTGTTCGAGAGTACTCATCTTCTGTACAGCTGATCGGGCAGTAAGCATCGACTGTATACCACTTTCGGATTGTTTTTCTTTAGCTTTCTTGATATCAACACCGTCGGGGTCTTCGTCTGAATCGTTATCAAATCCAGCTATGCGCCGAGCTGATGTTTCCCACGAACTGTTTCTCCCTCCCCAGCTGAAAACACTTCCTGAACTTGTCACGGCAAACGCAACGCTATCACCGATTGCACCTTGAACAACGCTTCTACCCCACAAGGGTCCCGTGTTTGTCATTAATGAGGCAGATCGAAACCGTAAGCTTCGAACAAACTCCCGGTTTTCAAAGAACAGCTTGGCAAGTTCTTCCTCATCTTGATTGCTCTCATCTTGTTTAAAGTCTTCAATTTCGGAGATTTCTGTTGGTGTATTGGAGCTGACTAGCACATCTTTCTCGGGACGTTCATTCGACAGCTCTCTTTCACGAGCCATTGCTCGAATATGCATTTTCGTCTGTGAAATGGTGCGTTTGTTCAATCTTGGTGGGCTTTGAAACTTCCAGCGCTTATTTTCTAATCTCCGGCGAACATATTTGGATAGCGCACCATTGGCCTCGCTTCCAATTCCAGGCGGAATCGTCTTCTTTCGATTAGGTTTACCCTCACTTGTTTCCGGACTCATACCCGCTTCCTGTTTGGGCTTGCTTACCTTTGGCACAGATCGAGATTTACTTACTTGAGATTGCTCTGTCGGATTTACTCGGTAAGACCAAATCTCGCTCACAGCTTTAAACCCTGGGAACGTTTCTTCATTTCTAGTGACAGGATCCCCCGCAAACTGATTGTACTTCCCACTTCCCATAATGTAAACTTGTCCTGCTGCATCTAACGCAGCCGCTAGTTCATCTTCTGCTCGAACGAGTGCTTTCCGACCCAACATTTCTCGAAATTCCTTGTCTCGTTGTCGTTCTAGAAACTTTTTCGCAGCATCTAGTGCAACTGCTTCGCGAGCCTCCTCTTCATCTAAGATCGTTTCCAACATTTGCTGTAGCTTCCATAGCCGTGTATGTTTTGGCACTTCAACCCCACGCTTCGTAAGTTCTTCTCGTACATCCACGAGACGGATCCACATCGATCGGAACTCCTTGTAATCAATACACCCGCTCTTGTCCTTGTCATATTTCCTGAATATCTTCTCTTGCTTATCATCACTCACATCCAAGTTAAAGTACTCTAGCACATCCTATTCACACACAAACTAATCATTAGTTAAACAACGAGCACCATTAAAACTCACTTGGCTCGAAGCCATACCGCAAACTCTAATTCATCAATCTGTCCTGTTCCGTCCTCGTCGAACAGCTCGAAAGCGTCTCTAGGACCCAGTAAAGTCGACGGTGAGAACCCCAACGTATTACCTGACACAGGATCCACTGCAAACATTGCCATTTTGAACTCAGTGAGGTCAATTTCACCGCCCCCATCCGTATCACATTTTCGAAAAATACGCAGCGCTTTTGCCCTCGAGATAGACATCCCCAGATCCGGCAGCTACAGCACAACATTCTCACACAAAATATTAACAAAGTAACTGGTATTTGAACCTTAAAAACCTTCGCACCATGGTCAGAAACTCCGATGCAGATATATTTCCCGACCCGTCCGTGTCGTACTTTTTGAATAGCTCCTCGGGAGATAACTAAGTGGTAAACGGAAGTTAATACAAACAGCCACATCCCTCTTTTGTTCATTCACTAACCTTCGAGTTCAGCACTGCCACTTTCCTCTTCTCCGCTTCAGCCGCTTCCTCCTCATTCAAACTCTCGTCCCCACCTTCCTGCGCATACCGATCAATAGTTGCATCGTCGTCGCTCTCATCGCTATCCGCTCCGAACAGCTCGAAGTCTCCACTTTTCCCCTTCGTAGTCGCAGCTGCTGTAGGCGCAGACGCTTTAGCCAACGCTCCCCCTCCCCCTTCAGCCACACGACTGCTGTTCCGTCCGAAGAGCCCCATCGGTATACTGGGAAGTCATGTTGAAGTAGCAATGGAAGGGAGCCAATCAGCAGCGCGTAATGTGAACCACCTCGATCTGGGTACAGATGATAACCCCAAGATCTCATTTCCGCATTTGCGATCGAGGTCAAGAGGAGCAGAGTGATGGTCTCGTCAGACTGGGAGGCGCAACTTGCTGCGGAGGGAGCCATGGGCAGTGCTGAGAGCCAGCTTGCGTTTCAGGAGGAGTTTGCGCTCGCGGAGAGCATTTTGATCAAGGCGCAGCTTGTTCAGCGGCACTTTGTGCCTGACAGGGAGCCATGGGCAGTGCTGAGAGCCAGCTTGCGTTTCAGGAGGAGTTTGCGCTCGCGGAGAGCGTTTTGATCAAGGCGCAGCTTGTTCAGCGGCACTTTGTGCCTGAATCGCCCGATTATTTGTACTACGGAGCACTGTGTGAGTTGCTAGAGGTGCAGAGGTTGGTGGAAGATGAGCAATACGAAGAGGCTTGGCAGAGAATGACTGGGGTGAAGGTACAGTTAGAGACGATGCAGAACGAGCTTCAGACCAAAAGCTGCAGTAAACGAGCGCAGAGGATTCTCGATCGCCAATTGCTGTTGGAGCTGGAGCTGCAGACCAAGCTTAACAAACCAAAAGAAGAAATTGCGGTGGGTAGAGTCATGTCGACGTGCATTAGAGGGGGGGCTAATGATGGTTAACATTGTTGTGTAGGTGACAACGCAGCGAATTACGGCGTCGCTGCAGATCAATTTCTCGGATTCTGAACCTGTTGGAGTCTTGACGGAGACCAGGCAGGATTTGTACCCGACGACGTTGAGGTGCGTGGTGCGCTAAATCACCAGGATTAGGTGCACCTGCTAACATCTTATCGTGTATGTTGTATGTTGTTGTCGGTTAGTGATGAATTACTAGACCTTGATGCACGGATTCAGACAAAGCTAGACGCGCTGAGGTTTAGTAGTGCAAAAGATACGGCACTAAAGAAGATGCTCCATAGCCTCGACGTGTTTGGGCGTGAAATAACGTTCCAAAAAGTCTATGTGTGGGATGCACCTGACAATGAGCGTTGGGAAATGCTTGACGTGTTCCTAGATGCGTACGCATTTGAATATGCTGATATCCCGGGGTAAGTTACTTCATGTTTTTACTACTTTCTAGATACTGATATGTCGTACCATTTCTTGGTCGAAGGTATGTGGATGTAATTGTCAAGGATGTTGAGCGTAAGAAGGATACGTACAAGGGTTACAGCTTTAACTTCCGCGCAGCGCATCGCAACTTGTCCTTTTTGCAGCTATTGGAATGTGCAAAGCAAACGCCAGAGGTGTTTCGTAATAACAGTGAGTTCGCAAGTCGAGGGATGCAACTACTTCAGGCTTCAGCAGAGGCGGACCTTGTCCAATGCTCGGATCTCCGACAAGAAACTCGGAACCAGAAGAAATTGCAGCACTTTGAGACGTATTTGGAGTTTTTACGTGACTTTACGCCGACCGCGGTTTTCGGAGCTCGACTAAACACACTCTTTCGGAAGCTGGAGCTTCTGAATATGGCCGTTTGGACAAGCCCAAAAGCTGTGGTGGGCCTCTTGGAAACATTGGTGGAGTACGTGAAAATTGCAGGCGGCCACGTTGTTGATCTCAATTCCGGTAATGTCTTCGGTGCCGCAGATGTCTCTCAGGTAGGTCACGGTGAGATCATCCAGAAGACTTTAAGAACCCTCTGGTCGTCCGAAATGGATGATGAAATGATTTTCAAGACTGTACGTCCTCACTTGGATAACACCTTTGTAGATGTCCAGTACGCATTGGCCATGATTAAATTGGGGAAAGGCGAGTTTTCACAGTGGACTCGAAAACTTCCG
This sequence comes from Phytophthora brassicae, assembly GCA_024679045.1. NCBI lineage: Eukaryota > Oomycota > Peronosporomycetes > Peronosporales > Peronosporaceae > Phytophthora > Phytophthora brassicae. Next base: position 13,210 of record JAIKVB010000247.1, on the reverse strand, counting down.
GATGGAGGTTTAGAGCTATCGAGGCAAACGACCACATCAGAGGTGACTTTTTGCAAATCAAATCCATTCTACTTTTTACCCGAGGACCCTCTACGAGTCTACATTCGGACTCGTAACGTGAAGTCATTGACAGCACATCTCTATGAGATTAAAACTATCGAGTACTATTCACGTTTGCGCTGTGAGATAAAGGGAGATATTTGTCTCGATGGCCTGCTCCCGACAGAAGAGCAGGTAATCGATTTGACTCATCTTACAGCGTGGCAAGAAGCTCGAGTTCCGATTAGTTTTCTTGCTGCGCGACAAAATAAGCGCGGTGTGTTTGTAGTTGAAGTTTTCGAAAAGGGGGTGACATGCCGGGCTATCTTGCGTAAAGGGTTTCTCCGCCATGTAGAGCGAATTACAACCCGAGGACACGAGTTTGCTGTTTTGGATGAAAGTGGAAACCTCCTCAGAGATGCTCGTGCGCTTGTACTCAATTTGAAGTCCGGTACAAGTAGGGCTCAGCTCGGTCGTGAGTATGCAGCGGACGAGAAAGGTACCATCACAGTTCCATTTCGTCCTTCAAATGACGTAAGTTCAAGTGATAAATATGCCATCACACTCTGCCATGAGTCATTTGGCAACTTTCATGGATATTTCAGCTATCTGGCGGACACATTCGACATGAATATCGCCATGCACATTGATTTCGAGCAGTTAATTCCTGGCTCAATTGCTCAGCTAATTACGTGTCCATGTCTACTTGTTAATCGTATAGCGACGGGTGAATCGCTCGAGCTGCTTGTTGATGTGAAGGTGCTGATTGATTTCCGTCTTGGCAACACAAATAATGTTGGCTCAAGCTCTCACAAGGAAGTACTATCTTTTCAGTCTATGCAGCAGGTCGTGAATCACCCTCCTTGTTTTGAAATTCCGATGGATGCCGAAGGCTTCAATGTTACACTGAGTGCTTGTGTTTTGCGACCCAATGCAAATCATCCTGCTGACGCAAGCGGGCTTCCAAAAGTAAGCGATTCAAAGCAGTTTAGCGTCAACCAAGTAAATAACTTTGGCACCACCACATACACCGCTCATCTAGTTCGACGATCGCTTGAATTGGGGAATCCGTTTAGTGCCAGCGAGTTCAGTGTACTTGTACTTGGTCACAATGGAGAACCCGTTCCGAACATACGTGCAACGTTTATTTTTAATCATGTGCACTGTTCCGATCATATTGAGGTCGAACTGCAATCCGATGCCAATGGGGAGATTAAGCTGGGGCAACTACAAAACGTTACCAAATTAAATGTTCGGCTTCACATGGTTTCATATAGCTGGGACCTGCCAAACCTGCGCACATATCGACCCCGAAATATAAATTGCACCGTGAATGAAAGTGTGGAGATTCCCATTCCATTTGCTTATTCGAGTCAAGTCGAAACTTGGATCACTCATAATCTGGTAGCGGTATGTGAAGTCATGGATGAAGTGCTGCAAAATGCTATACACTGCTCGGAGGTGAAAGTGGTCAAGAGTAAACTGAATTGTCCTGTCGGCATTGCCATTAAAATAAGTCGGGCCGGTAATGGTAGCGGTATGTGAAGTCATGGATGAAGTGCTGCAAAATGCTATACACTGCTCGGAGGTGAAAATGGTCAAGAGTAAACTGAATTGTCCTGTCGGCATTGCCATTAAAATAAGTCGGGCCGGTAAGTATGTGGTATATCTCCGATCACTGAGCCTTAAATACCCTGTCACCGTGTGCGAAAATGTAAATATGCAGTCTTTTCTGCCACTGGGTTTATTCGTTCAGCCGACAAGAATCCTCCTCGCCACCCGAACGCTTTCTCTGATGATTTGCTCTCAAGAAATTCAGACGGAAGCTGAAGGGAAGGTGGTACTGGAGATCCGATTACGAAACGCTTCCACGAAATCAACACAAGTATTTGTGTTGCTGAAGCAGTTTTTGGATACTTGCACCAATACAGTAAACGATGGTTTGACGCTTGCTTCAAGTTCTGGAACATGCTTACCCAAGAAGTCGTTCCCGTCCGCGCCACTCGAAAGCGACTTCTTAAAAATGCGCAAAATCAGTGATGAGTACGCATACATACTTCAGCGACGTGCGTTGGTTTCTGCAAACCACAACTCCCTAGCGTTTCTGGGAGCCCCGTCGATTCCAAAACCATCTTTGGTTCAAAATCCTTGCATTCAAAGTGAAACAGACATGGAGGTGGTAAATGTGGAAGCTGGTGACAAGGTGACTGGGTTCAAGTCTGTGGAGGCACATCCTATTAGATCGGCACAAGCTGTCAAGAAATGTATTATGAGCAAGTCAACGCTAGGATTTCGAAATACAGCAGGTGCTGGTGATGGTACGATACCAAGTATTTCGTTCCTCGGGCAGCAATCGCAACTCGTGGCTGCATCATTTATAGATGAGAATGGTGCAGTTCGCGTCGATCTCAGTGGTTTACCTTTTTGTTCGAGTCAAAAAGGATCATTTGAAGTGTGTACAGTTGCATTTGACTGGTCAAGTGGATGCATCTCTACACAGCAGGTGTCAATGACGCTACCTGCTGTGGAAAATAAGGTTATGATTCCGAAGCGTGATATACGTCTCACGGTTGCGGAGGCCCTCACTCCATCAAATCATTTTCACCAAGTTGACAGTCACAAAAGTGTTCAATCCGGAGAAGTGATTAGCCTACCGCGTTCATTTTCCAGCAAATATGCGCTTTACGATAGTCTTGAAAGCGCCATGAACTTGTGGCCAATACTAGCTACGTGGGGTGATGTGGAAGAGCTCGCCAAGAAACTAAAAGGTTGGTGGGGGCTAAGCTCCTTAGAGAAGAACACATTCTACTATTCGAACGCTTGTGATGATATTCACTTTTTCCTTTTCCACAAAGACCCAGTATTTTTTAAACAGTATGCTGAGCCATTGATAGCCGCCAAGATTTCCAAGTCCTTGGTGGACTATTACGTTTTGAGTGACAAAACCAGTGTGCAGCGCTACTATTTGGGTCCAGCTGCATTCCAGCGTCTAAGTTGTGTTGAGAAGTTGATTGTGGCGCAAATGATGACGACTGCGGAGGATACAGTTCGCATTTGCAATGCCGTTATTAGCGAAATTGAGTTTGTTTACCCGTCCGGCTGCACAAGCGCACTATCGCGTGTGTTTAACACAGTACTCTCCCAAGGTCAAGTGGAGCCGACTGCAGCCCCAACTACTGCAGATTCGAACACAAGATTCGGTGGACCTCCAAACTCCGCCGGGTATCCCGGTGCTCCAAGAATTCTTAACCCATCCTACGCTCCTGCTAGTGAAGGCTATTCCTGCGCGGCAGCACCGATAAGAGGCAGTATCAGTGGAGGGTTCGGTGCTAGTCCGCAGGCCTTTGGTACGGTTTGTGCTGTTGACACTACCGAAACCACAGAGGTTTACTTAGAGTCTGATGATGATTTTGGGGTGAGAAGCCTGGATAGTGAGAGTGATGATAATGAGGATTCAGGCGACAATGACGATGACCCCGAAAAAGAGAGCAAAACGAAGAAGAAGCCCAAGCAGGAGACGCCGTACATTCCACCTGGCAAGGTTCGCAAAGTGCAGGAAAAGCGCTACTTCTCGGGCCAACGTCCAGCTCTTTCAGGATGCAACATGTTTTGGAAGGAGTATGCAGAGCATATCCTGCGCTGTTTAGACGATGGTAGTGGTCACAGACGCTTCGTCTCGTCATATTTCCCTGAAGCACTGACTTCCATCACGGAAGGTCTATTCGCGTTGGCCGTGCTGGACCTCGACAAGAGTTCTAAGCCGAGCCAAGTGCAAATGTATTTCCCTGAAGCACTGACTTCCATCACGGAAGGTCTATTCGCGTTGGCCGTGCTGGACCTCGAGAGTTCTAAGCCGAGCCAAGTGCAAATGGCCTCCTCTGCAGCCACCCACGTTTCAATTTCCCCAGCTAGTGTTGCTCTCCTCTACCACCGCAGTATTGGTCCTGCCGAGAGCTTGCCGACAGCAAACACAGTGCTGATTTTAAAGCAACGTATTCGAGATGAAAATGGCGATTTTAACACAGAGCTGCTGGTCAACAAGGGGTATACCACGGTCATCACTTTAAGTAATATTGGTTCGGAGCACCTTTACAATGTCAATTTGCTGCTGCAAATACCCCAAGGTGCTGTTCCGATGGGGTCTGGTGGTTTTTACACGAAAAACGAGATAGGAGACGTCGCACCTAACCACACGAGTGAGTTCGTGTTTTCATTTTACTTCCCAGAAGAAGGTATTTTTCCGCAATATCCTGCGCGAGCGTCAATTGGAGGCGCTGTGGTCGCTTGGGCAAATATTCAAGACAACACAAGTACCTGCAAAGTTGTCCGTAATGTGACCTGTGTGAATCTGACTTCATGGGCTGATGTCAGTGCTCGGGGCTCCCTGGAAGAGATTGTGCAGTTCATGGAGTCTGCAAAAAATGGCGTGAAGACAGACTACCAAAAGTTATTATGGCGGTGTCATGATGAACAATTTTTCCGCCGTCTTGTGAATTATTTGAGAAGGAAGATGCTCTTTGTGTCGGGTGTTTGGAAATATGGTCTTATTCACCATGATCAACAGACAATGGTGGAGTTTTTAGCAAGCTTACACAACTTGTCCCAGTCTGTAGGGAGTGGTTTTTATTCTTCGTATGTGGATGAAGCCCGGTTGTATCGCAGCGATCGGTTTGGGTCGACGTTTGAGCAGTTCGACCATTGCGAGTTCGGGCCGTTCCTTACAAGACGCGTGCATCCGATAACGGGAAGAGTCGATGCTCAGATTTCTTCGTGGGGGTCTCATGAGAGTAGGAAAACATTCGGGAAACGTATACTGAATGCAGAAGCTCGACGATACTACGCAGACCTTTGTCAACGTCTGGGAACGCATACCCAGATGAATGAACAAAATCTACTAGTGATGGCGTACTACATGATTTTGTTTGACCGGATCGAGGATGCAAGCAGGTTATTCTCTCGGTTTGTGAATCTTTGCAGCTCACATAAGGTAAATCTTGAGAACACAGTGCAGTATGCATACCTTGCTGCCTATCTCGACTTTTACCTTCCCAGTGGCGAACAAGGTCGGACATTTTGCACCGCTCGTCGTGCTATTGCTCGTTACGCTGCGCACCCGCAACCTCGCTGGCAACAGCGTTTCCAGAAAATAGAGGAGTTTTTGGAAGAATACGATGCATTTGAGTCTCAAAGTTTGCGTCGCCTTGAGTACATGGAAGTGGAAGATACTTTTATGGAGACGGGAAGCGACGATCGCCTCAACCAAGAAACAACAAATAGCAGAGTACAAGTTAAGCTGGAAGCAGAAGTGGACAGTGGTGTGGTAACCCTTCTATCTCAGTCTCTTGGAGCGTGCGATCTCGCGTTCTATCCGATTGACGTGGAGCTCATGTTTTCCTCTGAACCGTTCAACACGTTTTCCGATTCTGCAGCATCTGCATCAAGTCTTCTCTTGGTCGAGCCTCGACAACAATTGTCCGTTGACCTTAGCGCTATATCAAACAAATCATGTCTGTCGAAAACAACGGTGGCAATTCCTCAAGAACTTCAAGCTACACCAATGATGCTTAGAATTCGGGAGATTCCGTCGTCACGCACTGTCAGTAGTGTTGCTCCGCCTATCGACATGATTCGGCCGTATTTCAATTCGAGTTTGAATGTTGACATCATGACACAGTGGGGTATGCTGCAAGTTTTGCGCGACGGAATGCCAGTTCGCTCCTGCTACGTGAAAGTGTACGCTAAGGTTTCGTCTGGAGGCCACGCTCACAAGACCGAGTTCTACAAGGATGGGTACACCGATTTGCTTGGTAAATTTGACTACATTGGCATTAATGGAGACCTGATTTCCAATGTCAAGAAGTTCTCGATCCTGATTTTACACGAACAGTATGGTGCAACAGTGGAACAAGCGGACCCACCGGTGCTCGCAGCTACCGTTGGTGACTTCAGCAGTCAACCAAAGACCGAGCTGCTTCTCTACTAGCCAAGTAGCAGGGCAAAAGTGGACCTTGATTAACTGTACCAAGTTGAGATTATGTAATTTCCTGACCTTGATTAACTGTACCAAGATGAGTTTATGTAATTTCCTGACCATTATGCTGAGTTTACTTTTTCGCAATCAACTGCCATTTCTTCAACAGAAACTCAAAAAGGCTCATTTTCAAGTAACACAATCAATTGTAGCTGCAGCTGCACGTCTTCCACTTTCTAGCGCACAAGAAGCAAAACTCGTGGCCATTCAAGCAACTCATGCGGTTGCACCCCACGGACTTCTGCACTCCGACGCCACAGCCAGGACACTGTACTCCGCGTTGCTGCTGCACCACCCGCGCATAATCACGATCCGACTGAAGATCCAGAGTACGCCAAGGTTTATCCTTGAGGAAGCGCTCGTAAATCGCGATTTCGGTCACATTCAACGCCTCATGCACGTAGTCGGACGGAAACTCTCGCTTGCAACAGTGTGCCGGTACCATGGAGCGATCGCGGACTCCCATACGACAACGAGTCGCCACACACTTGGTGCAATATAGATGACCACATGATAAAACGCGACGGATACTTTCATCTTCGAGAGGCGACAAGCAACACGTGCAGTTTGGAGGCGGTTTGGACTCGTCATCCACCAACTCAGAGGCATTCACCACAACCAACGCTTCGTCCTCGTCGCTATCAGTTTCTAGATTAGCCTCCGGATGCAAGAGCTTGTGCTCCTCCTTGGCGTACAAGCTGAGTGCAAGCGCCTCGTCAAATACAATTTGCTCTGCACGACGGATTTCTTCACGATATACCTCCAACGCGTAAACCTCTGCTAGTTGAGCTTCGACAGCATCTTCGTCGCCACCGTCGACTTCATCGACAAAGTCAATTGTGTCGGGGTTGAAGTAAACCACGTGCGCAAAATGAGCACTAGCATCTAGCTCTTTCAGACCCCCCAGCGTCGGAAGAACATCCATAGTGAAGTTCAAGTCGTGAGTGCACCAACCGGAAAACTGGAGAGTGAGCTCACTCCCACTCCACTGAAGGAAATCCTGTTCTCCAGTTACTGTCGTAGGTGGCTTTCTTACCCCTTCCCAGTCGACAGACTTCAGACCGTTGGGTCTGGTCTAGCAAGTAAAACACAAGCAACAACACTGGCATAAAAACTTCAAATTGCTTTTCAAGGAAAAAATTACGCGCTGCAAGAAAGAAACAACCATTGAAAAGTGTTCCGAGGTGCCTTGCTCCTCGCTGCTACGGATGCTGAAGTTAAAATCCGTGACTCGCAAACTGTATACTTTGCAGACGACAATTTTAAAGCGTTGGAAGTCAGTGGTGACCCTTTGATCTGCAGTTGCAATGCGCTTGCAGACAATTCCAGCAGAAATTGTGGCCAAGAGAGCATCGCATATAGTCGCACCCTGACACCTTAACAACACCAATTCCACACTCGGGGCACTGCTTTCCCTTAACTCGACGCACCACGTTCTTGTATTCCTGGTCCGACTTGAGCGTTGACGACAGCGGATCACGCTCTGCAAAAAAACGTTCGTATTGACCGTACTGCTGCTTGTTCAGCACCAATTTCGCGTATTCCATGGGCAATTCTTTTGAGCAGCATCGAATGGGGACTTCGGCCCGATTCGACAGACTCGAGATGGCCATTTTTGCTATGCAAGGGCGGCAGTAGCCATGACCACATGGACCCACCAACCACTTGGCACGTCCGGACACACGCAAGAAGCAGGCAGCGCATTTACGCTCACTCACTTGATTCTGGTCGTTCGCTTGCTCCCCTTTCTTGGTAATTGCACGCTGTTTAGCGGAGGAAGAAGCAGGTGCTTTACCTTTTGCAGTCTTACGTGCAGGTGCAGCAGCATCAGAATCTGCCTTACGTTTCGTTCCAGCAACGTTGGTGTTCTTTGTAGTGTCGATGTGTTTAAACATCAGTTTGGCATATCTCGTGGCCTCCGTCCGTGATATAACTTGCTGAACTAGATACAGAGGCAGCAATTGACCACAGCAACTAACAGGATCTCCATTATTGTTTGACGGGGCATCCAAGAAGCGGCGAACACCCATTTCCATACAAGTTTGGCATAGCGTGTGGCCACACGGGGCCTTGAACTGCGAGATGAACGTCTTGGTGCCACACAAATGACATTGTTGAGATGTCACTGATGGTTTTCCCAGTGACGTTATATTGACGGAGCTCCCAGTTATCGTAGAATTTTGTGCCTCAGCAAAACGAGCCTTCAAGCCTCGAGTAACGTATCGAGGTAAAGGAACTTGGGTAAAAGTTGAAGCTCGTGATTCTTCAGCTTGGTACCCAGGAATGGGAGCTCCTGTTGCCCCTGCTGGGGTAACTTTGTCCTCAACCAATCGCGCTGGTTGCTTCATTTCAGTGTCATCACTCACGGGAGGAGGAACCGCAATCGGAGGAACCGTAATCGGAGGAAGAGGTGGAAGTGAAAAGCTCGCAGCATAATTTGGGGCAGCAGGCAATTTACCATCTTTAGCTTCATACCGCAATCGGAGGAACCGTAATCGGAGGAAGAGGTGGAAGTGAAAAGCTCGCAGCATAATTTGAGGCAGCAGGTAATTTACCATCTTTAGCTTCAACTTTTGGTTGATTTAGCAAATACGAGTAGTACACATCTTCTTCGTAAGCCAACACCATACGAACGAAGTCATGCGGGACCACTTTTTGGCAGCACCGCAAGGGCGAAATCCTGCGTGACAAAGTCTCTCGAGCTAGCTGGCCTAGACAATTTCTGCAAAGGACTTCTCCACACAACAGGGGGAACAATTGCTGCGCCGACTCCACTACGAACCACGAAAAGTTGGCTGAACACGCAGAACATTGCCTAGAACTCGCCATGAAGGAATTCTTCAATTCTTTCGTCAACTGCCGAATTGCAAAGTGCGAGATCTAAACTGCGTAGGATGTGGGACGCGGCGCTCGTTCACGAATCGAGTCGTAATATATCAATCATCAGCTGTACAATTACAGTTAAAAACATGAAATGACAGTAAAAACCACATTCCAATGCTGCATTTATGACCTAGAAATGAAATTCATTCGCCAAGAATCGTTCGTAGCTCATCCTCCGGGATCAGCGGGCAATGGCAAGAGCCCCAACATTGCAGACACGTGAAGCAAAACTGGTGTCCATTGGGGCATGACATGTGTACGCACCCGAAGTCACGCTGCACGCCGATACCACAACCCGGACATTGCTTTGCGCCCAAAGCTTTGACAGTTGCTGTGTACTCGACGTCGGACTTGAGGTCCGATATCTTCCAGTCTTTCTCCCTCATAATCTCCTGGTACTTTGCGTAGTCTCTTGGGTCAGTCAGCGCGTCATGGACGTAGTCATCAGGCAGTTCTTTCTTACAGCAACGAAGCGGAACAAGTGAGCGATCACCCAGTGCAAGACGGCACATGCGCATAAGACACGACTGGCAATAGTGGTGGCCGCAAGGCGCAACTTTCAGCTCCGCTGTGCTCTCCCGCATAGAACAGCTCACACAAAATATGAGCGTCGACTCGATGGCCGGAGTCTTTCCACGCCGTCCCATGTACAGCGCGAACTCTGACCGGCTCAACGCAATTTCCACTTGATCCAGCGCTATTTCCTGCTTGCACTTTACGCACGTGGCCAGAGCTTTGTTTTTAAGAGCCTTCGAGCACGCTCTCGAAAGGCACTTGAAGCAGACGCGATGATGGCAACAGGAAAGTTCAAAAACCCGGCCTACTCTTCGCGACTTGTTGCTGCAACACGAAACAGTCCTCTTGTGAGCTGACCTCCCGCGTGGTGTGGACTTGACAGTTGATGCCATCCCGCTAATTACTCAGGTCTCTCTCTTTCAAATGATCCGCTTGTCAGTTGGTCTCCATGTCTTCATTTCTTCGACTCGTCCCAGCGTTTGCCAATGATCAACGCACCGTCTCGCAGCAGAAGAAACGCGTAACCTCCTTGGATACCCGCGTCATGATATGGAGCAGTGTCAGCGCCAGCAGCAGTAACGCAAAAGCCGTGGTGTACACTGCAAACGGATGATGCGCTGTCATTGTATCCAAATGAATCGGTACGCGGCTGTCTGGTGTACACTGCAAACGGATGATGCGCTGTCATTGTATCCAAATGAATCGGTACGCGGCTGTCTCCAATCAAGAACCCAAGCACGCCAAGCAGCAGCACCACCGAAAGCATCTGCCCGGCGCCAACCGCTAGTTTGAAGCACCCAAAGTATACCACGGCAAGCACCGTTCTAGGCGACGAAGAGCCCAAAGACCTCTCAAATCGCGGACAAGGGTCAAGTGTCTGACTGTTTCTTCCTGCTATTGGCGGGGGTACTCGAATCGGCAGCAGCGGATGGAGTTCACTGGACGAACTCGTGATCCCCCACTCGGCTGAGTCTAAGTCGATGCAATCCGCCGCTGTCGCAGCTAATGCATTATAAATAAAAGCGTCTGTGCAGCACAAGTAGAACACTGTGCGTAGCAGTGCGTGGAAGACTGTAACGCCACAACCACAGAGAGGAATGGTCACAATTGTGAGTGCAGCCCCCGTCCACACTACTAAAGCAGCGACAAAACTTAGCACCGCGCTACACCCATTGAAGAGCAGCATTTTCGTCACTTCACTGGCCAATATACAAGGTCGAACCAAGTTCCAGCCGCGTGGGTGACGCAACACATTTCTACGATGACGTTCTGGACGATTCTCAGGAGATGTCGAAGGCCACGCGAGGTGTTGGCGGGGCGTCGAATTTGAATTGAGTGGGGTAAATACCGCCACTGCTTGGTAAACAGGTTGTGTGGGGGGCAGCGTCTCGGTGGCGCGGTACGAAGCGACGTACGGACGGCGCGGCGGCGACGACAATGGCATCATATTCGGATTGAAGATTGTGATTTTTGTCCCGGTTTTAGTCTGAGAGGTAGGTCCTGTATTAATGAATATAAAACGTTTAGCACATGTACCATACCGGTATTAATACCGGTACCTGGTATGCAGACATAGATAGGTTCTTTATAAATCAATTTTATATGTAGAGAGGTCCTCTATCTTAATTAAGTACCGGTAGCTATTTTGTATCACCACAAAATTATTGATCACCATGGGAGACTCGCAGAATTGGTCGTCCTTCGAGGCTGAGGCGCCCAAGCCCACCAAGCAGACGGCGACGAATGACGAAGCCAAGCCCAGCAAGGGACTGGAAGCCCTTATGGAGCCTGCAACGGTGCGCAACCTGCGTAATCGCCTCATCTTTGGCAGTTTGGTGGGCTTCGTCACGGGCGCCACTTTCGGAGGCAGTACGATAATTTAATTATTGGTTATTGACAGTTTAAGGGTATGTAATCGCTGACGTTTTTGTGCTTTAACAGTTGACGGAGCCAAATTGTACTATAAGACTCACGGGAAGTTGGCACCTGCAGCTCTGAGCTCCATCGCGCGCGGCGCTGCAGGAACAGGAGGAGCCTTTTCCGGGTGAGAGGATTGTGCTTGAAGTGCTGGTTATTTGGCTCTGAGCTAAACTGATTGTGACTATTGTTGTTGCTCTATAGTTTTTTCTTTATGTACTGCGGTATCAAGACGGCGCTGGCGACGCAGAGAGAAGATGACCTGGTGGGTGCAGGTATTGCTACGGTAGCGGCGGGTTTACCTTTTATCCGCTCGACGATCATGAAGCAGAACTTGCCGTACGCAGTCATGCTCGTGGCTCTGGATCACTTTCACGAAGAAGTGAGCGAATTTCGTAAATAAAGCGCAGTAGACGTGATCATTTGTTATACTTATAGGTCTGCTGTATAGCACCCATTTAACAACTGCAAGCTTATAGCTTGGCGCCAACTTCCTTGGACTGCCCGAAGAGTTGTTGCATCTCGATAAGACTTTCTTCAAGCAGGTGACCCATGCGGGCTCCCCAACTACCGTGTTGGCGGCATGCAATGTTGAATTGGATTGACTCGTTCTTCACGCTATAAGCAATACCAAGACCCTCGGGCACGACCTCGCCCCAGCCCCATCCGTCAAAGAGTTCGTTGGTCAAGTGGCTGGTGGAAATGAGCCAGCGACTGGCCCTAGCCATCACCGGATCTTCGAAGAAAGGCACGCGCTCACCAGGCTGGACCAGCAACTTCATGCCGAGAATGTGACGATCGACACCACGACCAGCTCCAGCCTTACGCATGTACGCAACGTGTGCATTTGAGAATGTGACGATCGACACCACGACCAGCTCCAGCCTTACGCATGTACGCAACGTGTGCATTAGCTGCAGCTAGCAGTAACTTCTTCTTCTCCTCAGCAGTAGCAGCACCGGACACGTCCTCCATAGCGTCCGTGAATTTGGCGCTAGCCGCTGAGCAACTGCGCGTTGTCTCCGTGCGTCCGTGTAGGAATAGGCGGGTTTGTGAAGCCTCATACGTGGCCACGTTCTTCTTGAACAGCTTTTTGTAGGCAAGCTGAATCGCAAGCTGTACGAATGCGTCCGGACTGCAACGGAATCCCTTAATGGAGCGTGCACCGTATCCGTAGAAGGCCTGTACGAAGACCTCGTGGTCAATGACGGTCTGGTCGAACACCTTCTCGGCTTCTGCAATGTTGCGGAGCGTCTGAGCAGTGAAACGGAAAGTGAGTTGCTTCGGAGCAATCAGCGAGCGCTCGAGTTGCGCCGTCGTCTGGCCACGGGGACCCAAGTCCGTCTGGCTATGGTGCAAGCGAGAGAGCAGATTGTCCGTATACCGAGCCATGGGCATGCCATCAAGCATTGAATGCTCTCCAAGCAGTCCAGCCTTGCCGTTCTCGAATACCACAATCTGCACACACTTGTCAAAGAAGCGGTTGCGTCCGTTACCATGCCATAAGCCACGCGCAACCTCAGTCCGCGACACAGGTGCTTCATCGTCCATGTTAAGTACAAGCAGGGAGCTTTCAATGGCACGCAGTGATTCCTCATTCTTCGGTGACGCCCGAATCAACTCCTCCCGAGCATCCGCCCACGCATCACGATCTTGAGACGTGAGCGCCCCCACCGCTGACTCCTTCGCCCCTGCAGCTTCCAGGATCCTCGCCAACTGGAAGCACAACGCCTCAAAACCCAGCGGCTCCTTAGTACGCGGATCCAGCAGATCCAATTGGAAGAACTTGTTGTGACGCATGACCACGGCGTGCGTATGGGTCTT
>JAIKVB010000246.1:0-34133 GCA_024679045.1 Phytophthora brassicae | reverse complement strand
CGAGCTAAGAACATCATCACGGCGGCCAATTACGCCAACACGTTAGCACAACAAGCCCGCAAACTCTCGCACAACCGCGTCGTGGCTTTACAGCAGGAACATGAGTTCATGGCTCCCATGATCCGGAATGGAGGCGACAGCAAGAGCAGCAGCAAAAATGGTCCAGTGGTGCGTCGTCGACCCCGTCACCGCCGCAATGGCAGCAGCTTTGAAGCTTCTGGGGCTGGAGCTGTGCTGTACTCTAGCTAAGCTTGAACCGTTAGGGAACATACGACGACGAGGAGAATAACGCGATGCCCCCCGCGCGGCCGACCGTGAACTAGTAAGTCGTGCCGTAGTGTAGAACAATATGCGCGGCCGCGCGAAGGTGGAGCAGCGTGCGAGTGCGTCATGTGGCAGGGACACGGGCGAGAGTAAACTTGCATGATTAGTATCGTAGACAGTAAACGCTTCAACATGGGAATTGAGCAGCTTCTTGAAATACTGGTATGAAAGTCAATAATACGTCAGTATTTACCTGGTACATGAAGGATAACGAGGCAAATGCGGTCGCGTTGAGCGTTTACATATTCAGCCGGATTAACTGTCCTAGAGCTAAGCTACGGCACAGCATAACGTACTGGACGCCATGATTGCCGGTATCCCCGCAAAGAAACACAAGGCGACGCAGCGCAGCTTCTACCGCTTAACGAGGCACGTAGTCCTCTCGCCGCTTTTGTGGTCTAGTGCGCTGAACACTTACTGGCGCTTGCCGTTGTACATGCTCTTGGCGTAGTCGGGGAAACGGATGAAAGGTGGGTACACGTTGTTGCCCTTGTCGTCCGAGTACACGTCCGTGAAGGCGGTCTCGTCAGCGGGTTTGTCCGAGGCCTTGGCCTCCTTGGTGGCCTTAACCACCTCGGCGCGCACCTTCTTCTCGAGCTCCTTGATCTCGTCAGCCGTGGCCAGCTCCGACTCAATCATGCGCTTCTTCACCATCTCAATCGGGTCGCGCGATGCACGCATCTGCGAGATCTCGTCACGGTTACGGTACGTCACGCCGGGGTCCGACATGGAGTGACCGTGGTAACGGTACGTGTTCATCTCTACAAAGATGGGACCCTTGCCCTCACCGCACCACTGCTTCAGGAACTTGGTGCACTCGCGCACAGGTTACGGTACGTCACGCCGGGGTCCGACATGGAGTGACCGTGGTAACGGTACGTGTTCATCTCCACAAAGATGGGGCCCTTGCCCTCACCGCACCACTGTTTCAGGAACTTGGTGCACTCGCGCACGGCGAGCACGTCGTTTCCATCGCACTTGATACCGGGGATCTTGTTGCCCATGGTGTAGTAGTCGTCGTTGTGGGACGAGCGCTTGGTGGACGTGCCCATACCGTAGTGGTTGTTCTCAATGCAGAAGATCACAGGCAATTTCCAGAGACCAGCCATGTTGGCAGCCTCGAACACCTGGCCCTGGTTGGCGGCACCGTCACCGAACATGGTGATGGCGCACGGCATGAGGCCGTCGCCCTTGTGGTTGTACTTGCTGGCAAAAGCCAGTCCCGTGCCCACAGGCACCTGGGCACCAACGATGCCCTGGCCACCGTAGAAGTTGGCCTTCTTTCTGTAGAAGTGCATGGAGCCGCCCTTGCCGCCCGTGGCGCCTTCAGCCTTGCCGAAGAGTTCAGCAAGCACATCCTTCACCTCAGCGCCACGAGCAAGCATGATGCAGTGATTACGGTACGAGGTAATCCACGAGTCGGTGCGCTCCAGCGCGGCCTCCACGCCCGTGGCCACAGCCTCCTGGCCGTCGTACAAGTGACAGAAACCACGGATGGTGCGTGCTTTGTACTCGTTGTCGTTGGTGATCTCCATACGGCGCATGGTGTACATCATCTTGTAGTATCCCATCATCTCCTCACGGTTAGTCGTGGCGTACTCGGCGGGGCCTTCCTCCAGACCTAAAAGAGAGAAAAGCGATTGTTAGAACGTTTTCATACTGAATGATGACTGCCGTAGTGGACGTACGGTGCAGCTCAAAGGGCGAGGCGAACTCGAACTTGACCTCGCCAGAGGCGTTAGCAGCGGCGCTAAAGGTGCGAGAGGCGGGCGCAGAGGCGCGGGCCAGCGCGGCGGTGGAGCGGCGGAGCATCATCATCTCGACTGGTTCCTTTCTGCTTGGGGGATTGAGGAGTGGACGGCTACGCCGCTGCTTGGAAGTTGGTTTTCGGCAAAGTACGAAAATTCTCCCCTCTTCCCATTGGTCGGTGCAGCGAGTCAAATCATCCGCTATTCCTACTGTCCCTGTTATTGGCACAAGATGATGGATAAAGCCTGGTGTGAGGTGTCATCGCTGGTGAAACGAGAACGCGAGTCCAAGTGGGCTGTTGTCTGATGTATGATGAAGAAGATGAAGACGAAATGGCAGGCGGATAAGATTGCAGCGCGGCATTTAATGACGGTCTCGGATGTGACTTTATTGGGAGGAGTGAAAACACTGGTGCAATTTATGGAATCTGTATAGACGCCACTTCGGACGGGTCATCCCTCCCATCTAGTGCGGTGCATACAACGTTACCCATCATTATTTTAGCCAATCTGGCATGTATAAAATCGATTAACGGCCAATCGACGACGAGCGGAAGGCGCTCTAACTTGAAAGGCATTGCTCAACAGGACAAGTGAAGGAATGGGCTACATACCAACACGACTTCTTGCGGGACCATATTGGGGCTTTAAGTGGGAGAGTGGGAAGAGTTGAAGGAGAAAAGTGCATGTAGGTGGACGAAGTTGCTACTCTGAGCTGAGGAGCAATACAAAATGCGCTGATGGAGTATCAGCGCTGTAGGACGAACAAGACCTCTGTGCGAATTCGCCGCAACTTTCTCCTTTCTGTTAGCAAGGAATGTATAGGTCGCCAGCGTCTCTTGCTGCATCTTCTCGCATCCCAATTGTTTTGCTGAAACACTGCAGCTCACAGCGTCCTCCTGGAAGTTTTGATGCGAGTGAGTTACCTAAAACGTATCAGGCACACTTACAAACAACACTCAAGGAGCAATACTGTAGTCTTGTACAGTGTTGACAAGTTCTTGCCACGTAGTATGTCTGTCTGCCCGACATGTAGATAAGGTACACTTCGTACGTCTCCAAATAATTGCCCCATATTTCTCGATATTTCATAGGCCAAAAACCTTCAGTTTGAATATCTGTTCTCGATGGCCGTCGTCACCAAGCGGAAGGCCGAGGCCGATCCTGATGGTGCTGCTGCCGCTAAGCGCCGCAAGTGTCCGTACCTAGACACAGTAAATCACCAGTTGTTGGACTTCGACTTCGAGAAGGTGTGCTCCATCAGTCTCTCAGACCAGAACGTCTACGCCTGCCTCGTGTGTGGTAAATACTTCAAAGGCCGCGGCCGCAACACTCACGCTTTCACGCACTCAGTACAGAGCAGCCACCACGTTTTCATTAACTTGCAGACGGATCGCATCTTCTGTCTACCGGACAATTACGAGGTTGTGGACAACACGTTGAAGCCCGTGCAGGACGCACTACGTCCTAGTTTTGAGGCCGCGCAGGTCACCAGGCTCGACCAGAACCGCATTTTGGCACAGGACGCCTTCGGAGTCTCCTATTTGCCAGGCTTCATCGGTCTCAATAACCTCAAGCACACAGACTATATTAACGTGGTGGTGCAGGCGCTGGCCCACGTGCCGCCGCTACGAGACTATTTCTTGCTTAACCAGGTGGGCAAAGTCAAGTCCAAGCTCGTGCTGCGTTTCGGAGAGCTTTTGCGTAAGATGTGGAGTCCACACAACTTCAAGAACACGGTGAGTGGGATATATTAGGGCTTTTAAATTGAGTTTGTACTGATGATGATGATGCAGATCAGTCCCCATGAATTGGTACAGGAGATCTCGGTGAGCAGCAAGAAAAGGTTTCACGTCGGAACGCAGAATGAAAGTGTCGAACTACTGGCGTGGATGTTGAATGAACTACATCGGGTGAGCTGTGGGTGTAAAAGTCGGGATGATACGTTTCTTATAATAACGAATCTGTATGCTGTTTTAGGGACTTGGTGGCTCTCACAAACCTGGTAGCAGCATCATCCACAAGTGTTTTCAAGGCTTCGTTGAGGTGACCACTGATGATGAAACGAAAGCTTCATCAGCGGACGTAGCGGAGCGCGAATCGGCGGTCACGACCACTGTGTCGCCGTTCCTGTAAGCCTGATAGAGCGCATGGTGCTTACGATTTGTTGGAAACTCACTATATGTTTCTGTGTTTATAGGATGATGGCACTGGATCTGCCGTCAACGCCGTTGTTCAAGGACTCTCAGGGCGGAAATATCATCCCGCAGGTAAGCAATCTGTACTACAGTATTAAATGTTAGTTTAGATGGATTCCTGACTCTAACGCGTAATTCGTGTGTCGAGTAGATTCCGCTCTTCACGGTGCTTGAAAAGTATAATGGCTCCCACATCACTCACGTCCTTCAGAGCTCACACCTGCTGAAGAAAACGTATCGAATCGACTCCTTGCCCTCGTACCTGATCTTTCACGTGAAGCGATTTACGCGGAACAACTTTTTCACCGAGAAGAACCCAACTATCGTGAATTTTCCGGTGAAGAACCTCGAGCTGCGTGATTACTTGAAGCTGGACCAGAACCTTCCGTCTGAGGAAGAACTTCGGTGCAAGTACGTTTCAACGTGCATTTCCACCTGGTTTAGCAAAGAGATTTACTTAAACCCTCCACGTTATTCCCCAGGCCAATCTCCGAGCTGCGAGCAATTCTGCGAAAGCACAATCAGTCGACTGAGGTGCGAATATATCTGTTCACTTTCAAACAAAGGATAAATCTCTAAGTATTTGCTCATACAGGATTGTGTCGAGAAGATTGACCTAGTTGAGAAAATCTTGCGCGTCACGTTGCCATCTACCAAGTACGTGCTATCGATTGCTAACGTGCTGTAGCTTGTCACATTCTGCAATTCTGCGAAAGCACAATCAGTCGACTGAGGTGCGAATATATCTGTTCACTTTCAAACAAAAGGATAAAACTCTAAGTATTTGCTCATGCAGGATTGCGTCGAGAAGATTGATCTAGTTGAGAAAATCTTGCGCGTCACGTTGCCATCTACCAAGTACGTGCTATCGACTGCTAACGTGCTGTAGCTTGTCATATTCTTTAACGTTTTGGTCTTGCAGATACAATTTGATTGCAAATATTTGCCACGACAGCCCGGTGACTACTGGCCAAGAGGCAGCGCTCAAGACGAATCCTCTGACAGAAGGGAGCTATCGTGTCCACGTTCAGAATAGAGTACGTTCTCGTTAACTTATCTTCCTCACGAAAGACCATACTCATGCGGATGAATATTCATTGTTATTCCATTTATCTCCAGGCAACCGAGCAGTGGTACGAGATCCAAGATCTGCACGTCCAGGAAACGATGCCACAGCTTATTGGTGTGTCCGAATCGTATCTGATGATTTACGAGCGGAAGGCGTAGCAGTATCTAGAATATACCCGAGAATGTACTCAACTGCATTCGTCACACTGCAGACACTCCATATTGCTCGTTCCACGCGATCAAAGCCTCGATTGTTTTCGAGGACACGCTTGGTCGGACTCGTGTAATCGCCACCTGGAAATCTGGGGCATTAATCGCCCGCACGTCTTCGGCTTTCACGTTGGCTACTCTCGCTCCAAGCTCACGGATCGGGCCCAATGCGGCATCCTTGCAGACAGCCTTGAGATCGCTGCCAGAGTAGCCCTCAGTCCCATTGACAATGCGTTTAATATCCTTTGACGACAGAGAAAACTTCTGGCTGCCAAGCAAGTGTCGAATAAGTCCTTCACGGGATGTAGGACCTGGAAGGGGTACTGCAACAGCAATATGGTTTCAGCCACAGCATCATGTTAGACAACTTAAGGAGATGTTGGCGCACCATAGATACGCTTCTCCAGACGTCGAACGATGGCTTCATCGAGTTCTTGGGGAAGGTTTGTAGCTCCCATGACAAGGATTCGATCCTCTTGTGATGACGCTGCTCCATCAAGCTCAGTGAAAAACTGCAAATACAGCAGCAGCGTACACGTCAATAGTCTGGAACTACAATTATGATGGCAGATAAAGAGGTAAAGCTACCTGGTTTTTAATTCTGCGACTAGCGTCATTCTCAGACGCTGACCTTGTCGACAGCAAAGCGTCGATCTCATCCATAAAAACCACAGACGGCTGAAGTTCCCGGGCCATCTCGAAAAGTGCTCGCACTAATTTTTCGCCTTCGCCAACCCACTTGGACGTCAATGAAGATGCGGAAATGCTACAACAGATCATAGATTCAGCAACGTATTGTACAACCAAGAACTACAGGCTGAGTTTACTTGAAAAATGTTGCTTTCGCCTCCGTAGCGACAGCTTTGGCGAGCAACGTTTTCCCTAACAACACCCAGACACGTAACAGAACCAGCTATTTAGTACTTCCACCTCAGCTTGGCAAGCCAATAGACAAGTACCGGTGCCTGGTGGTCCAAAAAGCAATACTCCACGAGGTGGAGCTCGCAAACCCGTGAATAAATCTGGGCGCAACGTTGGTAGAATCACAGCCTCCTACATATAAGCACTCACAAGTACGTTAGAAAGAGAATACAGCACAGTCTAAACCAAAGGTTTTACACTCCACCTGCAAGATCTGTTTCGCAACGTCCAGCCCTGCAATATCCGTCCAATGTACTCCTGGTGAGTGATCCAGCACCTCATCCAGAATGGTGTGCGCATGTTCCGCATGCTGCTTTGAATACACTGCTTTCAACTACATCACATAGTGAAACGAGATGTACCATTAGACCACCAAGTTAGCGTCCATTTGATATTTCACGTCTGTATTCCACCTGCCGCGCACTTGCATTGCGTTCATTTGTTTTGTCTTGTGCGGGTGGATCCTGTGTCTATTAAAACTCGTGTCAGCATCCTACTTCGTATTCACTAGCAAAATCGCCTTGAGACTTCATCCAACCTGCATCTGCTGCTTGCGTTCCTGCTCCGCTATCCACTCCTTGAGGTATTCCGCTCTCATCATGTACTCATTAATTTTCTGTCGCAATTGCGTCTTGGCATCTTCTTCCTGCAGCTCTACAGACAAGTAGAAATCACTTAGAAACCACTTAGAAATTACTTCCTCTGACTTCAACGTACGCGCCAGTTGCACCATCATCTTCTCAATGCCCGACGCATAAAGGTCCACAGCCTCATGGTAATTCCCCGCCTTGTCTGCAGTCACAGCCGTCTCGATCGTCTTCTGGATCGCGTCTTCAGGACGTCGACCTCTCCACAAAAACATTATTGAAGAATAAGACTGAAAGGCCAAATGAAAACTGTAGGATCAGAACTAGGAATGATGATCAATCTAGGATAAAACCTATAGTATCAGATGAATCAGAAGCGGTCCAAACGAGAGGCGCTTATTCGACATAATGCTGCGCCGAGCTATCACTCAAGTCGCGCGCGCGGCGGCGCCTGTTCGTGGCTATGGAGTTCGTTTTGCGACAATTAATGGTATGTGTTAGTTCAGCACTCTCAAATCTCCATCGTCATATTATTTTGGTCGTCAGAGACTAAGAACCGACTGCGCTACACTCGATGGAACAGGCAACCAGGTTCGCGCGGGTATGGCACTCGAGATCGACGGCAAAATCTACCGCGTGGGCAAGAACAATCACGTGAAGCCTGGAAAAGGCGGAGCATATGTTCAGGTACGTCGTATTTGGTGCTGAATTGGCTGAATAGAAAGCTCACCGAAAACAAATTGCTTTACTGTAGGCTGAGCTAAAGGAGATCAAGACCGGATCCAAGATAAACCGCCGCTTCCGTGCCGCGGAAAGTGTCAACAAGGCGCCTTTGGGACCGGACGAGTTGTTCCAGTTCTTGTACTACAGTGGGGATCACTTGGTTATCATGCACAACTCTAACTTTGAGCAGGTGCGGTCTACTATAGTAGTGTGGTTGGAGCTGCTGGAAGTTGGATACTGATGTTTTGTCGTGTGTATTGACACGGACAGATGGAGATTGAACGCAGTCTGTTTTCCGGTCGCCAGCTCGAGTTCCTGCAGGAAGGAATGACTCTGTCGTTGCAGATCATTGAGGGCGACGTGTTGTGGGCCAATATGCCTGAGCACGTGACGCTTGAGGTGACGGTAAGTGCAGCAGCTTTTCTGTGTGGCCACTTTTCTGGTCGTGGCCAGTGACTGAGTCTGTTTCTGTTTCTATTACATCAGAAAACTACCCCTAAGGGCGTGGCCGACACAGCACTGAGTGTCAAGGACGCGACGCTTGAGAATGGCGCTATAGTGAAAGTGCCGCTCTTTATTGAGATCGGTAACCAAGTCAAAGTGTCCACCGAGGACGGCGCGTACGTCGACAAGCTGTGAGAAGCCAGTGCTTTTACAATGCGGCGAGGTTTCGTCAGAAAGTCGTAATTAGATGTCGACTTGTCCTTGATTGAAGATACTTCCAGTCCCCGTTTAACTGCGACTTACATGTACCGGATACAAACGTCAGGAAGACCTTCATCGACAAACTTCATCCTTAACGGCTGCAGCGGCGTGAAGAATACTGAAACGTTAGTAGTAGTACCATCGCTCGACGTCCTCGATGTCCTCGCCAATCGTTCGAGCTCATAACTGGTAAAGCGTTTCATAAAGAAATCATGGCCTCGTCATTGCTATTCATGTGCTACGTTGTATGCTCAGAACTGCAGCTGGCTACTGGTCAACTCGAGACATATTCATACATTCTTACCCGCTGATCCGCGACGTCACAACTCATCTTCATCATCGTGCGACCTTACCATACCGGTACTGTACTTGTGTCTCTAAAGCGTTGTCAAGGCCATTCCACCCCATTCTCACTTTCACTCACTAGGACATCAAGACAATGGCCAACTCGACCGATAGACCCGTTCCGGCCTCAGCTCAGCACCAGCACGAACCTCCAAGCGACTGTCCGCACGCCGTGGCCTCCACGCTCATCCAGCGGCACCACGACAACCGCCAGCGCTTCGATTCAGCTGACTACGAGATGGCACAACGAGCTTCAGGCCCGTGCGCTGGCTGCACGTGCGGCAAGTGCTCAGATGGCGCAGACGTGGAGCACGAGCCAGAGCCTGGAAGTGCCGAACACCATGCGCAGCTCCGTTGTCTACGTTTACAACGCTTCGACTCAGCCGATTGGGTCATGCAGACACAGCGAGCGCAAGAAGCTCCTCAGACAGATTCCGAACCGGTTAATACCGCTCAGATGCTCATGGACAGGCACGCGCTTAAGACATGTGCACTGGTAGGTCCCGCACCCGTCAAGAGCGACGGCCAGTGCAATACGAAAGCGAAAGAGGAACACAGGAAAGCGTTGTAGCTAACTACTTTTTTAATCGATACAATGTATAGCAAAATTATGAGCATCAGGTCTCGTCAATGATGAAAGCACACCTTCCCTTATTACAGGATTACGCACTAATTTTTGCCCCATTACACAGTTTTCTTCTGATTCTCTGATGCTGGAAGCTGTTAGGAAGCACGCGCTAGGTACCGTAGGCTGTTGCTTCCTCTCCTGAACCTGTGGACGGACTGACACTTAGCTGCTTTTTATCCAGTGATCTTTGTGGCGATACTGTTCGCCTGCTATCGCCTCACGCGACTGGAAGGAGAGCGTGGACGCCGTGGCGTGGCCATTGAGCAGGAGGTGAGTCCTTATGTTGTTTGCAGCATTAACTTGTGAGTCTAAACATGTAAAAGTTTGAGGCGGTGGTAAGTTTCCTACAGCAGAAATTAGATACAAAATACCGAGTGCTACGTATCGCTCCAGTGAAGAAGCTGCATGCAGTGGTGATCAACGGAGGATTAGTCATCCCTCATGTTGGTACGTAGTGAGCTGCTTCTATGAATTGTGTTGATTAAGGTATTGATGTGGATCTGGTTGTGACGGAGCAGAAGCTGAGGTGTTTGTGGATCAACAACTTGCACTTGACCATCGGAAAAATGCTCGACGAGATCGAAAGCCGCTCCCATCCGTGAGCTTCCGAGTGTACGATGCAGAAACAATGACGTCCATTGCTGAGGTGCTGTATTAATACTATCTGCTCTTAGAGTTTCCTTAAAAACTGTGTTGTTGATACTGACGCTGTTGTTGCAGACGCTCAAGCAACGAAAACTCATCGCTACGTACGAGCAAGGATATCGACCAAGATAAACCAATTAGTTGATCGCTGTTTCAAATCAACGGCATCTACTCACAGACGAAATACCCTGTTACATGTATCTCACGTTTTCAATTCGCAGTTTTCATCTGAACGGTCAGGCTTGCGGTCACTAGCGAGAGCTACATCTCACACAGAATCTTACGGCAGTCACCTACATTTGCCGTGTAAAATGTAAATTCTCCTACAGCTTCAATTATTTCCAGGTATCGGTATCATTCACCAAGACCAATTGAGTGAGCTAGACCAAACAATGGGGGGGATGCCGATCCATCTTGGGCCAGTTTCGTCAAAATTCGCGGCTTAAAGGCGCCATTGAACGTTTTAAAGTACTGATTGTGATGGTAATCGAGCAACTGCTGCGCTCAGCTCATTCGTGCTGCTTCCTCGTTCCCAATTTTCTCCCGTCCAAGGGTTCATTTGTGAAATAGCTTTAAGCTCGTTACCCAGAGCAAGCAGCTCTTTTTTTAAGCTGTCCTTTGATTTTGTGAAGAAACTATGGACTCGGCGTGTACTGTAGTCTCTAATTCTGTTGCTGCATCAACTTTACTTGCTCAGTCATCGCACCTTTGCGCCTGATAGGTCTCGTATGCCCTGTAAGTCACGTAATGTCTTCGTTCCGGTGTTTTGTTGTAACGCTGAGGGGTAATTTTTACTAACTGTCGGACCAAGAAGTCAACTGAAAAAGTTCCGCCATGGCTGTCGAATATCCTCACCACCAGGCCAGGAAAGAACACATCACAGCATACATGGCGGTCGTCTTTACTTGCCTTAACTTAAAAACAGCTATGGATCCGTTGCGAACCTAAGAGCAGGAAATGAAAAAAAAGAATCACGTCCATACTTTTATCTCTGCACAAACCTCCTCTCTCACTAATTCATAGTCTCTCAAGTCTTTCGCCTTGACAAATTTGGTGTTCAATATGGCCTGTGCAATGAAAGACGGCAAAGATGTTGTTTACGTGCAACATTTCTACAGTAGTGATCAAAAAAATAAAAGACTCACATTCGCACTGCAACAACCCATTTACTCGACAGAGTGAAGCTGAAGTCCAGATTTCATTGTTGCTGAGTCTATCAAACCGTGATCAATATCACACAGTAAGGGGCAGATACTGGTTAAAAGCAATAGGTGAAGAAGAAATGATGAAGTTAGAGCAACACAAACTAATACTGTAGTAGGAAGTCCAGGTACGAACATGGAGTCTGGGTGTGTCGAAGACCAGTCTGTCCACAAATCTTCAACTACTTGCAACACTCGCTCATGAAGCACCACCACGCAAATGGCGTCGTATCCACCCGCTGTAAAAAACATAAACGATCAATCAGTTTGCATCACAACGACTGGCAATTGTTCATATACCTCCAGGTACTCCAGCGACGAGGACACCAGGAACATTCATCGTTGCATCGAGAATCGCTGTTTGCTCAGGTGGCTCTATCGGAACCCCAGCAAAACTTCCCATTTCACTTTGAAGTATCACAGAGATATTAGCTATACAAAACTCTCTAAGGACACCAGGAACATTCATCGTTGCATCGAGAATCGCTGTTTGCTCAGGTGGCTCTATCGGAACACCAGCAAAACTTCCCATTTCACTTTGAAGTATCACAGAGATATTAGCTATACAAAACTCTCTATGCGCCTAAGAACGTTGAACATACCGCATGAGCTCTCGGAACTTGGAGAACGCTTCGCTGATTTTCAAAAGAAGTGTTATCACGCTAGCATCCGCAGTCTTCCACTACAGCAAGAAAATAATGGTTAAAAAGGGCAGTAGTAGTAGTAAATAAAGCATAAAGGTAGGGACGTACGTCTTGTCGACCTAGCACAGCTAATGATTCCCAGTCAATGGGGCTGCTGAGGTTATCCTCAAACTCGCAGAGTTGAGCAAAACCGCGCTCGACCTCCACGTTATGGTGGTGAATTGCATTCATAACTTTGTGTGCAAGCTCAGGTTGCTCCTCTCGCCACTTTAGCACCTGCCGAACCATTGACACAGTCGCCGAACCTGACGACACGTCTCCCATCATGAGATGGAAACTCATAGGCAATCGAACCGAACTCTGCCATAAAATCCAGCAATAAATTCCAGTTAGAACGCGTACAAAAACACAGAGCAGACTGAAATATTGAGATCAGCATTACCACGCGGTTTGCAGTTCCCCAAAGTGAACGGTTTGTGATGCAATTGGCAATGTCATTGGGCGTTAGCGCATCTTCGTTCGTAAACGCGTTCAAAGTTGATGCTGGGAACCGAAAATACCGCTGAGACCCGAAACATGCCGCTGATACATCAAAACCACTTCCGATCTGTACCGAAAACACCAAGAAGATCATTACCGCTGCATCAGCACATACAAAACAACAACAAATGCACCTTCCGCTGCACGAAACAGTGGCTTAGCTGCGCTAGATTGTGCACTAGCTCCAGATCCTCAATTATCTTGTCAAAACTCAGAGTCGGCACGAAAAACGCCACAAGCGCCGCAACAAGCGATGTTACAAGAGCTGCAGAGCTTCCCATGCCCGTCTTTAGCGCGACTAGCTTACCACCACGCTCTACACAAGACACAAGCGGTTTAATAAAAAATGTCGGCTCTTAACGACACCACTTGGTTACCTTCCATTGTCGGAGGGAGGAACGCCTCTAGTGCTCTTAAATTCGAGCGGCGAAGCTCCAATCCAGCGCCTTGTAGCTGATCACATGAACCAGCAATAACCACGCAATATTAGCCAAATCAATTCATGCCATTATTATCTGCGCGAGCCTCCTCACCCTCTGTACTTGCGAGTAAAAGTCGTTGTTACCGCGAAGCGCAACATGGACGCCCAGTTTCGCCTCTTTTAGCTTTTGGAACGTGTTGTTGCTTTTGAAATCGTCCAACCCAGCAATGCCATTAACAGCGCAAAGCACTGTCTCCTCAACATAAGAATTCCGGCGCGAGTCCTCCTTCAATCGAAACCGGAAGCGTCCGTCGTTGTTTTCCTCGATCCAGCCGTCAACCAGTTGATCGAACTGTTTACTCTCCACCGTCAATGGAAACAATCGTCTCCAGTCGCCACAGGTAGAAATCACCGAGTCGTTAGTCACCTCCGTCTGCAAAAAAGCAAGCACAATTTAGTCCTTCATCTCAAGGTTGTACATTTCGTCCACCACAACAGCAAACCTTGGTTTCCACTTGCGAATAAAACCTCGCAGTGCTGGACAGTACCAGACCTGAGTATTGCTCGTCGAGCACCAAATACCCACCCACTAACAGCACTTTTCCGGGCGCAGACACACACGTAGGGTCCAGCATGGTCGCCAAGTGAGCTTTGCGTACGTCAGCAGCTCAAAATGAAAATGGCTACAGCTCTGTGTCATTTGTGTAACAAACCCAACTCAAAATCGTAACTTCCCTCCATTGGTTGAAAGTAAAACCTATACTATAGCCTTTGATGGCTACATCAGAGGTTCAATTCCATTCTAATCCTTACCATCGGCCGGAGATGGCGTCCTCGGCGCCGTACGTGTCTTCGTCACTCTCCTCGGGGGCCGCTCCAGCCTCTCACACGATCTATGGTTCTCTTTCGTCCAACAGCGGTCACGTCAACCCGCTACAACAACGCGCAGCCGCAGCAGCACAGGTACGAAAAATGCTAAAAATCAATTACAGGCAAGCAGAATGTTCACTAAATATTTATGTTTGATCTATTCTTTTACATAAAAAAACGCAGGCTCTGCTAGCTCCAGAGCGCAAAGTGTCACAGATGGAGATTCAGGCCATGCTGGAGAAGAACGAGGCGGCTTTAAGAACGTGGAACGTGCTCCACAAGCAGCAACGTACGTTGCACTGGCATACTCGATGTTGTTCTTATTTGGCTGTGCAAATCAATATTTATTTATTGATATTTGTTATATGTGAATGTATTACTGATGGCAGCTTTAAAGACGGATCCAATGGAGCACAAGGAGTGGGTGAGGAGATGCGTTGTTATTCGCCAGCAGATTGGAGCGCGATTGGAGCTTTTGGCGTCGCTGGCAGATAAACAGATTGCTCAGGAGGACGAAAAGACTGGAGAACAGAGAGTTTCGTCTTCGTCAACAGCCTCAAGAGAAACAGCGACATCGTCCAACTCTTCACTTTCAGGTTCGACGAATACTCTGCAAGTTCCGCGTCAATTGTCGTCTGCAATGCCACAACACATGTACGCACCGCCCCAAACTTCGACGATATCGAGTGGCAATTCGTCTATGGGATTGGTAGGTGAACCGACAGGATTGACTTCGACTTCGATGGCAATGCCAAACATGTCTGTACAGACACAGCAAAATATGTTTTCTGGGCCACCGTTAGCGACGGATAATTATCAGCCGACGAGTTCCAGTATGTTTTACCCTTCAGGGCAGATGAACATCATGCAAGCTTCGGCCGCATTTGCACCAGCTACGTCAATAGCCGTATCCAGTGCCACAGCGTCGACTCAAGGGTTTGTCATGACATCAGGAGTACAAGCTTTCACGCCAAACGCGTACATGGCCTCTACAAGTGGACCAGCATTTATGAACCCGCAGACTTTTATGATGAGCGGCGGCATGATGAACCCCCAACAGCAGCAATTCATGCCTTTGTCTATGCCAATGAGCTTGGCGTCATCTGGTGGTGGGAACATGTACGGCAGCAGTAATTTCGGAATTAACTCGGCGCAAGCATCAGTGAGCTCCAGCACCGGGAACGTCAGTAATAGTAACAGTAACAATTTCCCGGTGGATCCGTTCATAAACCCACTAGGATTTGGTCCTGAAGCCAATTTTGGTGTTCCCGGTTTCCCCATGGCCGGTGTGAACGGAATGTCCACCCAGCAGCAACACATGATGGCCATGAATGGAGGTAATTTTGGAGCACAAGCGCCTTCCATGCTGATGAACAATTTTGGATACGGTGGTGTAGGAATGTCGACTGGTCCAACGTCATCACAAGGTTTGATGGCACAACCGATGCCAGTACAACAGTTTCAGCCGCCTCCCAGTGGGCTGCAGCCTTTTCAGCAGCAAAACCAGCTCCCGCCACAACAACCAGGAGTGGGGTCTGTGAACATGTCGACAGATTCAGCATTGTATGGCGATAGCAACGTAAATATTTTCGAAGGGCTGACAGACGATGCGTTCTTTCCAATGCAATGACCAACACACCCCAACTATGTCGAAGCGTTCAAGTCGCTGTTTCTTGGTGCGTCAATTACTGTGTGTAGCTCTTGTTGAGTTGGTCATAATCCTTGCAAAGTAAGTTGTACAATCGTTCGCGTCGTACAGACACATTTGCAGAGGCTTGAAGGCGTGAATGGATTGAGAGTGGGATGTTCCGTGACGCGGCGTTCACACGACCGACACATTTGCTACCAACGAGAACTTCAATTTTGTGGGCCTTATCCCAGGATTTGTGTGCCGTCGCAGCAGCTCGAGTCTCAGGGTCAACTAGCAGCGTGGCCAGCTTCGGCAAGCAAAACTCCTTAGGTTTTGACTCGGTAAGTTTGACAGGCATGCGAACAGGAGACTGTTGTTTTTGCAGTGGAAGGGGTGAATGGTGGGGATTGGTCATATAGGTAGTCCTCGAAGTAGTGACGCAATCTGGACTGGAATATTCCTGTGGTACGTAGACATCGTGCATGTCCTTCAACGATTTACGTTGTAGCTGATCCTGTTGGCTCGTAAGTTGCAGGGAACCTAGACAGACAGGGAAGGGAGCATTTTGCGCATTTTTCGAGTCTTGGACAATCGGTGGTGTCGACTGCAACGTGACAAAGTCCGGCTTTAGTATTTTACTGCTGTTCGTGCCTGAATATCTGCGTGTCGGAATATGAAGCAGCGAGAAGTGCAGCTCTGAAAGTGCTGATACAGGATGACGGTCTATTTCACGATACCGATCGAGAAAGGATCGTCTTCCTTCTGCATTTTCGCACTGAGAGGGGTCCTGGCCACCCACGTATTTCTCGTACTCGAAGAGGTCCTTGTTTGCTAGAAAGAATTCATGGGTAACGGAGGTCTGTTGCATCTTGACACCAAACCAGAAATGGACAACAAGGTGATTGCTATACTTGGCAGATAGCTGGAAAGGTCGATCGAGACAAAATCGAGAAATCGAGGATGAAGACTGTAAGCTCGCTATCGACACCCCCAGCTTTGTCTACTTCACTGTCGGGTACGCCTTCATACATTCGTATCGGAGACGGGTCGTTTTCGCCAGGAGACTTGTACGTGGAGTGTATTCTGCCGAAAGTTCTCTGCAGGGAACTCAAGCCAGAACCAGTTCATAGTACAGCCAAGTCCAGAAGCTGGACTCCTCAAAAGAAAAGCAGCCCTAGTTCTACCACGAGATCAAATATCAGTATCATGTCCGAGACTGTTGTGCTACCGTTTGCAGAACACCCTTCTATTCTACAAGCTCAAGAGGAATGTCGCTGTCTAATGAACGGCAATGATGTGTGCGTGCTCGAAGATGAGACAGTTAAGGAGGATGTCGTTCAAGTGCTAGGCACCGATGCTGAACTGGTGTTTCCTGTACGCAACATCTTCCGCTACCTCGTGATGTTCATTAAGAATATGGATCTCTTTGTAGAATTCCACATCGAAGTATTGGACGACACGCAGAAGTATCGGCAGTTCACAGTAACTAACACGCGGTCACTAGCACGCGTCGAAGACTCCAAATGCCAACTACCACTTACATTTGGATCGCAGCCTGGATGGCGCTACCTCTGTATGGATCTACAGGACCTGACGACTCAAGCGTTTGGAACCCGTCATGTTACCACGACAGAAGTTCGCATTGCTGGCAATTGTCGTTTGCTGCGGATGTTTTTCCAGGATGAGCGCTATGCTGATGCAGACTTACCTGCTCATCTTACCTTTCTTGGCGCCTAAGTGGCAGCATTCCAGAAGATAGATACAAGAATGGATACATATAATTCAA
Source organism: Phytophthora brassicae (assembly GCA_024679045.1). Taxonomy (NCBI): domain Eukaryota; phylum Oomycota; class Peronosporomycetes; order Peronosporales; family Peronosporaceae; genus Phytophthora; species Phytophthora brassicae. Next base: position 16,938 of record JAIKVB010000246.1, on the reverse strand, counting down.
TGAAGCTGCTTATTAGCCTTGTGTAGCCTTTACCTTTAACCCGAGAGAGCCCTACAGATATGAGAGGTTGATCGCATAATGTGGGTCCCGCTGGTTACGTTGACGCGATACCTCCGTGAAGATACGATGGTTCAGCCACAACGACTCCAGGTACTTGTATCGAGCCATATCTAGGCGAAGAGGACGGCCCCGTTGCAGCCCGACGTCTTCTTCACCATGTGCATCTACGTATGGGCACGGAAAGTACGCTGCCATGCTGCCTCCAACAACTGCAATGCGACACTGCTCTAGCAAAAGCACGATACCCACACCGCCTCCACACTCAGCAGCGTGACGCGTGCATTCGCCCACAGGTGGTCCGTGTGGCATGAAAGCTCGAGTGCAGCAGGAGTCACCACAGCACAGGTACTCGCCACAAATCAGACACAAACCAGGGTCGCAAGGAGCTTTCTCGCATCGCGTACACTTACGACCTGCCATTTGGCTGTAAAGCTCGTCGTATTGAACAGGTAAATCGATCAGCCGGGGTCGCGTGGCCACTTCCCGTAGGATAAACATGCTAGCAACATACGCTTCGCTGCAACCTTCAGTATGTTCGCACTTGTCGCCACCCTTTAAGCTACCGAGATGCGTCTTACTTAACATGCGATCCGTGCACCATCGCCAAATTTGATCAAACGTGGAGTTAGGACTGCGAGCAATATCAACAAGTGATGGAACCAGCATTGTCCTTGAGCTAGCCGATGCACTGGCGACATCGCCCGTCAGACAGCGCCAGAACAGCTTCATCCGGCGAACAAATCCAGCGTTTCTCGGGAGGATGCGTTTCAGTCGCGATGTCACATCCCTCATACTTGTCAGAGGCATTAGATTTTCAGAAGAGTACGCCTTTGCCATCCGCTGTAAGAGTTGCAGTGCAGCGAACTCCTCCGATTCCTCCTCACCAGCTGCTTTCATTGTTTCTAAGAGTTGCTGTACAGATCCAGCAGCGGTCGTAACCGGAGCTGCAGGGCTGATAACACGACCACTTCGAGTGCGGCGCGGAGCTACTACAGCGCTTGCATCGGTAGCTTGTGAGGACGAGTGCGTCTCACTTCCTGCAACAACAGAAAACTTGTCCTGGAATAGCGACGTTCCCTCACTCTTGCTAGGCTCGAAGAATTCAGCATGTAGACGCTGAAGCATGTCTGCTGCACTAAAGACCGGCATAAATCGCCAAATGGTCTCGAGCTCGTCTGCAATAACACTTGCCACGACAAACGCCTACATCAAGTATACAACGGTAAACATTGTTAGCATCTTACTACACGAAATCCAAACCACACATCGTTAATCGTACCGTAAACGTGTCCGCCACAAGAAGCCCTAAAATGGTACCGCGCAGACAAGCATCAATAGAGCCAAGCACCTAGATAGCAAAACAACAAGACAAAGTAATTAGTACTTCAGCTTAAAAAAACACGTAAACTCGCAGCCGTACCTTCGTAAACTTTCGATACTCGCGCTTGGTCTCATTATGGATCGGACAGCAACGTTTAGCCGTCTCCCAAATCACCTTGGCGTCAGCACTATGCTCCAATAGCGAAAATGTCCATCTGCAAAACTTCGTGACAGCAATCAGCGATTCCATTTCCTTCTCCAGCGATGGAGGACAATTGTCAGTAAGTGGGTCATAAGGAGCGTTGCTTCCGGGATTGCTGCAAAACTCATCTTCGGCAACAGTCAAGAAAGACGCCAAGGTAAATGCACATGAAGACCACAAGAATGGTGCACCCTTCTCCAAGCTAGCATGGGGTTCCCATAGCGTCTCCTCGAAATAATCTCGCCACAAATCGTGCTCGGTGTCGTTTTCATCGTCACCAACAGCTCCGTCACGTCCAAGCACTGAACGGTACCATCCTGGCATTGATGCTTGTTCTTCAACAATTTTGTCCCAAGCAGGAGCTTTCTCTTCTTCATCGCCGCAAGCGGATTCTTTGAGCGCTATTCCATCATTGTCTTTCGCAGTCGAGATTCGAGGCTCTGATGTTGGGATCAAGAAGTTGCTCAACGTTTTGCACAAAGGACACAGAAATTGCGTCATTGCAGAGTCCGGATCAATAGCTTGAACCCCATCAAATTCCTCACCGCGCATCGCCTTATCGTGCAGCGACGTAATGTAGCGCTCAAGACAGTTGATATGCACCGCATGCTGGCACGTGCGAACATGTAGACTACACGGAGTGAGATACAGCTTGGCACTTTCGTGAGGCCTGCCCCCAAATCCGGGCGGCATACGCTCCAGTTGGAAGCGCGATGAAACATCTTCATAAGCATCATCGCTGTCGTACATCAGTTCTTCACGCCCACGTGCGTTGCCAGGGCGCGCACCAAGAACCTCACGACCTCCCAATCTACGTGGCTCTGCTCGATCACCACGTAAATTCAGACTTACTGCACCTCGCATATCCATAGGAAACAACTGTTGGTCCTCTCGGAGATCTAAAACACCTTCGAGGACTTCTAATTCTTCGTCTGTCTGAAGCAACTCACCTTCCAGCATGGGAATGTTTCCGTTTCCAAAGCGAATGCGATCGTTGCGAGGGCGGCGAGGAACTGGAGGACGGGGGCTGTTCTGCGCCGTATTTTCGCGAGTTACCTGGTCATCCATCGAGCTATCCATGTACCATTCAGGAAAAGAACTTGCAAAAGCACGAAGAGTAGGGGACGGAGAGGATGACGCGTCCGACGGTTCCGACGAGCTGCCACCCGAGCACAACTCCATCTTCTCGATCACTTCCTTCACATGATTGCGCACCTTTTTACCTTCAGCGCTCAAGGCTTCATGAGGAACGGGCCTGAATCCAGGGGCTAGAACAGTAGACTGATGGACGTAGGCTGCCATCCCCATTTGACCTTGGGCCGAGCTGTCATGGCAGAGAATGCAGCTATAACATTTCTCGCTTTCCAGCTTCTGGCGTTTGGTCGATGTGTCGGCAGATTTGTCCTCAATCGATGCTTTGCGTTTGCCTAACGAGTTCGGATCATCCATGTCCTCGTTTGTTTTCCCTTCATCTTCATCACCTGCCATGTCAACCATCGCCTGAAAAGCGGCCTGGCGTTTTGCCATGGCAGCCATCGCTCTCTTTCTGGCCTCCACTTTCCGCTGGTCCAAAGTCATAGGTGAAGCATTCTTGGTTTCAGCAGAACCGCTGGATATTGAAGGTGACGCCGCAGCCACCTTTTGTTTATCTTTGGTGTCATTCACCAACTGCTCGAACACCTTCCTGCATGCAGGTGATTCACCCGTAATTTTCCAGATAAGCCATTCCACCGTCCCAGTCTGTTCGCTGTCGAGCAACGTCGTCGCTTGCCCAAGCAAATTACTCAAGAGGCCTAGAACTGACAGTTTGGCGGTGGCTGGGTTCGTCTTGCTCAAACGCGCCCAGAAGTGATGATCCGAAGATTCCGAAGCTATGTGAACTCCATGCACCAGCAGATGCAAACAGGTAGAAATAACGGCGTCTGAGACGTTATTCGCCGAACTCGGTGAAGCTGATGTAGATGCAGATGACGATAACACCTTCCAAAGAATCACCTGCACAATGGCAACTGTGCTTTCACACGTTAAAATCTCTTGAACTGGACGAAAAAAAGCGACTGGAGTCTTCGCAGGCTTTAATGGCTCTTTTGGAGGAGAATCGGCGTCAGCCTTCTTTAACTTCTGACGACATGCGTTGCGGTAGTTTGTCCAGCGATCTCGAGCTAATTCGTGCGCTTCGCGGTTTAAATGTAGGAAGTATGGGTTGTAGCTCTCTAACAAGCCTTCTTTCAAATTGTAATGACCCGGTTCAAGACCCGACGGAGGCACAAAGTCGGACACGGTCGCAAGAACAGATTCCAGTCGCGCCGTAGGAATATCATCTTGGCCTGATGGCTGGATTGCAAGATCGAGTAGCTTGCTGAAGGGAAGAGACTTGGCACATAATTGCTGCAGCATCTCTTCAGCAAGAAATTCATCGTCGTAAGTCGCACCAGTAGAGCTCGGAAGACTCGTGCCAAGTATGATCACGAGCCGAAGAAACTCCTCTAGCATTTGTAAACGTTGTTGTCCGTCAATACCTTGTTCAAGTGAAGAGTATCCAGTTTGCTTCATCAACTCGTCAACGCCACTTGTGCTAACGTCCGCCGTCCCATCCGACAGCATAAAAAAACTACCCAGTTGGAATCGATCTACCATTCGTGCCAGGAGGGCATCAGCTCCCGTCATAAGAACACTAAGTTGCAGCATTAATGCGTCCGCATCGCGATAATGAATACAATACGGCAAAGCCGAGTAGTTGTATAGCTGAGCCATCATGTTTTCGTCTCCGTTGCGACGCCACAGGTTGGAATGAATCTGAGATGCCATCACCAAGCATCGAAGAGGCATCTCCACAAGCTCCCATTGCTTATCAGCCGACAGTTTGTCGAGTCCAAAGACACTTAATAGGGCATCCGCAGGAATAGAGTTTCCTAAACCTGACGGGCTAATGCAAACATGACGCACTGCTGCGATCAGGAAACGATGCACAGGGATGTGCAGAGAAGTAAGCTGAGATGCCACATTGAAGTCATAGGTAGAAATCGGTTTCTCTCTGGTCCCGGATCCTTTCTTGCTGAAACTCGCTAGTCTCGCCACTGGAACCAGCGTCTTTTTCGCCACTTTGTCATTTAGACGAGCCGATGACGAGAGAGTAGCATCGATGACAGGTCCAAAAATCTCAGCTACCTTTTGTAAGGGGCTTTTAAACTGAGACGGTTTAAATCCATTCCAGGAGATTGCAAAGACCGAGTGGACGCGGATTCCAAGGTTGAACATGGATAACCAACTGTCAGACTCGTATTCCACGTGATTTAGGTGAATGCCTCGGCGCACTTGAGTATCTCCTCCCTAAAACAAATACATACAGTATACTTAGCATTGATATCGACCCAAAGAAGAAGAGAACCTTGTTTACCTGCAGAATGCTCAAGCACGATAGCCAGATCTTCAAGTTATCGGTATTGCATACAAGCTCGCTTGAGAGCGTACCAATATTAAACACATACTCCATGTTCTCCACGCAGTGCTACCAGTCAAACGTTTACACAGATTCGAACAGATAAGTACGTCAATCGTATGAAAATACACAGTCTAAGCTTACCTTATACTTTTGGCTGCCCAATGCAGGGTGGTCAGCATTTAAAACCCCACTTTTTTCATCGACAGCAGATTTAAATACCGTGTGTAGAGCACAAAGAAGTTCACGGACCAGCTCAGGTCGGCCGGGATGCGCCAACGCTTCCTTCTTGGTATAGCTTTGAGCCAGATGGGGGACCGTCAAGAACTGTACAGCGAAGTCGAAAATGGACTCGGTAGAGTTACCTAAACCGCGAAGAAACATACTTGTCATGGAGGCGTAGGACCGCAAATACGCTTCGAGCATACTAGCTCGGAAATTGATGTCTACCAAGTGCTCTCGCAAAAATGAGTGCGATTCCTCCACAGCCTTCTTTCGCAAGATACAATCGTATCGCATCAGTAGCGTCAGAGCTGAGGAGGTAACCGACTTCGCGTCAGTTGATGACTCTTGCTCCGCAGTGAAATATTTGGCTACCACTGCGTCAAATTGCTTCCGAACACTTTCATGGCGGCGGTAGGAGGGACTGAGCGACACAGCCTTCACAAACTCCTCAATAAATATGTTTTTACAGCTGACGCGGTTTCCTTCAGCTAAAAATCCGGCAGATGCCACAGTCGAAGTGGTACCTTCTGCTCGGAAATCAAAGCGCTGACGCTGCATCACTTCTTGCTCATGTGCCCACGTATAAACGTCCTTGCCGCCTCCCATAAGTTTCGCAAGCGCATCAAGGGCATTATTATGAAGACGGATATGCCGTTCCTTCACAAATTCTTCCATGGTACAATTTTTTGGCAAACAACTTGAAACGGGCAGAAATCCAGTTAGGGCAGGAGATCGCTGCCTTTGAAGAGCTTCAGACACAAGCTCGCTAAGGCCATCTGAGGTCGTGCTTGCAAACCGCAACCACTCCAAAAGGCCGGGCAAGCCTTCCTTCTGCTTCTCCCACCAAGTCGGCGCGACCGAAAGATTCAACGAGCGACGAGCCAAGTTGCCAACAATCGACGTGCACTGGAGCAGCGGCTTTGACGAAATAGTCGCATCTCCCTCGTTATCCACGTGGCTGACAACTGTACGGGCCTGGAGCTTGGACATTCCCAGCTCCACGTAAAGATGGCTAATTACGTCATTCAACGAGTGCACGTCGTCATTGTGCAGACAAATTCCGAAAAGTACTCCATCGCTTGAACTCTCGTCGGACGATTTTGGCTCTCGCTTCACTTCTTTTGCTTGTGCTTCTAGCCGTCCACCCGGTCCATTCGTTTTCGCTCCAGGTTCCGTTGTAAATTGCGCTGAAAGTCGACCCGACCGCGTCGATCTGGCTGATGGGCTACCCCTGTTCGTTTTGCTCTCGGAAGCGTCCGCGACATCTGTATCACTTTGAATAGGTAAGAGATCGGGCGGCATGTCTCTGGTAAACAGCTCAAAGGCCTCCGCCAGCTCAAATCCGTAATCTAACCCCAAGAAAACCTGGTAAATGTGCTCCACTACTGCCTCAATTACCACGGGCGCCATGAGCCCAACATGCTTCGGCAATTTGTGCTTCTTCGCTCCACTTTCCGACTCCACTCCCTTATGCTTCGAGCAAAACCCGCTCTTCTTCCACGCCTAGCCACAAAAAAGTAATGAGCATCTCGAAATAACAACGAAACTATAAAATAAAAACCCTACATGTACATCTCCACAGTCACAAGAGCTGCCCGCCGTGGTTCTCTGAAAATACACGTCGTGTCCAGCGTGGTCGCTGTGTGTGAAGCAGTCTTTACACATGACGCATGTGGTGTCCAGCTGACAGTTACGGCAGCTGTAGGCGATCTCATCGGCCGAGAAAATCGCGCCACACACCCGTTTGCGCTCCGTACGCGGCAATTTGGCCAGGATCTGCAACGGCAGAAGCGTCTTTTCCTTGCCAGACGCACACAGCGCCGTGAGTAAAGTGTTGTACATGCTCATAATCGAAGTCGGCTCGCCGAGCGCTAAGTTGCAGCGCAAAGCGAAGCGCACGAGCGCCAGAAATTCATTCTCGCGGCGGTGCGTAAGCTGCTGCTGCTGCGTGAGTCGCGCAGCCATGTCTTCGTCCTTGGCGGCGGCTACTTTAGCTTTCGTCGCCTTGTCAATCGCCTTGGGTTTAGCTGACGACGCCTTCGCCTTCTTGCCCCGGATCGCCACCATCTTGCTGCTTGGGCGGTAGAATTGGAACTGCCGACCACTGCGGATTGCGGACTTTTCTTCCAGGCTTTCTTTTGACTGGTACTGACTATGCCGGGCTGCAACCCTGGCAAGCACCAGTGAAGAAGATTTACCTTCATGACTCGGATAAGTGCGATTCAAGAGTTTTGGTAGTCGACGCGAAAGATACCTTTTAGTTCTCAATTTATGGGAGAGCTGCATATTCGCGGCGTCGGTTGCTGGGAGGCTGTAAGCTGCTTGTGGCTGAGAATTGTATTGCGACATGAGAAAGCATCGTACGTGTGCATGTATCGGGGTTTGTAGGGAGGAGAACTTGCTGACGATGGGCTGTGTTGTGAGTGATAGAAGCCACGTGATGTTGGAAAAGAGTTTGCGCTATAAAGAAGAGTTTCGAGTGGATCTACAGAATCAAAAGGATAAATTAATTGACTTTGAGCTATGGACGGGCGAGTCGGAGCTTTTTCAGTTCGTCGCGAGGTGGAAGATGGATTTGCAGCAGTGGATCCAGTCGGGATCAACGAAGCGTTGGTTTAAGATCAATTGCTTTGAAAGAAGAAGTGGAGGACTCATGAAATCAGAAGCGGGTACACGTGAATTTTACGAAGATGAGGCGAAACTAAAAAGCTCTGCAGCGTATTTGTGCGTGGGCATTGCGGGTGTGAAGGACTCGCCTGCAAGGGAAAACATACCTCGACCAGATACAACGACGGAAAACGAGCGTAAACGAGGAGAGTTTCAGTTTGTTGTTCCTCATCGTTCGCTTGCGAAAAGCGGAAAGTTACGTGCTGTCCGTGTTGGTAAAGTTGTTCATGAGGTAGGTGCCTACCACGAAGTTCAGGCTAGATGCCCAAGTATGCTAACGTAATTGATCTCATGCTGGCTAGCAGCTCCGTACCGATATCCTGTACGACTTGCTGCCATTGACACTCTATGGACGCACAAACGCGAGACAACACTCACGTACCAGCGTAACTAGAGGTGGAGAACGCTTTGACGACGTGGTTAACGCGCTTACTCTCCTACAATTTTCGTGTCAGTATGCAAATTACTGCGTCCACGAGTTAGACCGGTATTCCAGGTCCGTACGTGTCTTTTTGACTGCTGGCATTGTTTGAAACATCTACGCTACTGATGAGTGACACTGACTTGGCTCGTGTCGCTGTGATAAGCAAATTAGAGACTCGTAAGGTCAAGTACGCTGGGAACGTAAATCGATTAAGACATCGTCGAACCCTCCTGGAAGATCAAAAGGCAAACTTGCAGCGCGAGTCGCATGTTCTGAGCTGCTCGCTCGATGGAATGCAGTCGCTTCTGAACGAGGTGGATCCAGAGACGCTAGCCCAGCTACAAGGCGAAGACGTCTCTGACAAGCGCACAGTGGATGAGATAGGGGCCTAACGTTAGTACAGCCCAAATGAGAGCATGTAGTAGTATTTGCATTCGACATTACCCTAACAAAGAATCATCCATCTTTCTTAATAGTACTCTTTGTACCCGCTGCTTTGCCCGTGCGACGGTGGAGTCTCTCTTCCCGAATACGCTTAACACGCTCGCGTTTGTCCTCCATTTCTTTTTGATGGACTTCCTCAAGTTGACGCTTAGCATCTTCACGCTGCTTGCGTGCAGATTCACGAATACGTAACTCGCGCTTTTTCTTGTCCTCTTTGAGCTTGAGAGTGGCCTCTCTCCTCTTTTCATAAGTAACCTTGCTCTTGGGTTTGCTATCACCAAAATGGTCTGGCGTTCTGGATGCGGGCGACTTTCCTATTTGGTCGGGAGTAGCAGCTGCATTGCTCGGGGTAGAACTCGACGATCTTAGCGGCGGGGGAGACCGGACAGGTACTCGTGGAGGTGTCTGGTCTCCCAGCTTCGGTGTGTTCGCAGCACTACGCGAGCGAGAGTGCGGTGGTGATGGAGACGATGGACCACTTGACGTACTTTCATCTATCTCGGGCACGGGTTCAAGCTCAGTAAAGAGATTTTCTGGAGACGCAACCCTGGGAATTCGCTGCTTGTGTTTCTCTTCTCTCTGTTCCGCCGCCTCAGCCTGTAAAGCTTGCACCTTGCATAGTCTTGTTTCCTCATCCTCTTTTGCGCTACTTTCACGCTGTTTGTGCACGCCATTTTCTTTCTGTTCATCTTTCTGTTGCTCCTCCTGCTCCTGTTCCGGTTCTGGTCGATCCGTGGACGCCTCCGGCTGGGGCATCTTCACTTCGTCCACGTTCACCATACTAATAGAGGCACCTCCACTGCTGATACCATCACCAGCATTAGTGTTATCCGTCTGCTCCTGCTCTCTCTCGTGCGTCTTCATCTAAGCCACAAAGCCACCAAATCAGACCTTTGCATCGTCACTCTCCTTAGTTGCCACGCACCAGCTCCGCAACACGATGCAATTTTTCCGCCACCTCGCCCGGCAAGAAAATATACTCGCCATCGATTTGCATGCTTTCGTACGCCTCCAGAATCAAATCCTCGAGCGCTTCCACCACCTCGTCCGCTTCCTCTTCTCCACTCTCAACAGATGCCATTTCCGGTCTATCGCGCACTGCTGACGTCTCATTTGACTGCACCGAAGGATGATCAGCTATAATGGACTGCGACTGCAGCTCCAGATCTGCTGTAGAAGCGCTAGACTCGACGCTCTCGCTCTCCGCTGGCAGCATCGTTGCCTCAAAGCTCTGGAAGTAATCGAACGCATTGCGTCCTGCTAAACCCTTTATAAAATGATAAAAGTGTCTATATCAATAATGCAGTATGGCTACATACCGGTTGCAAGCAACCTAAGTTCAAGTGCTTAAATCACACGGCGCTCTCCGCCTGAGCCTTTGTAAGTTGTCTATCATCAACTTCATCGACGGAAGTGGAGGCCGCTGGTCGCTGGGAATACCCACCGAAGACTGGCTGCATGTACGTCGTGTCGAAGGCTTGCCAGTTGCGGAAGAACGCACCAGTCAAGGATTCACCACGAGATCTCTCCGCGGCACGATGATCAGGTGGATCAAGGTTCTGATCGTCCTCATCATCACTCATGACGTCTTGGAACTGCGGCCGCGGCGTGAGAATCGGGACTTCGTCCCCTGTACCGTCGGCATTAGTCTTGGGCTGCTCTTCGTCCGGGAACGCCAATGCGCCGTGCACATCATCGCCATGGCGAGTACTTCGCTGAACTAGCCGCGAGAGCGTCTCTTCCGACTCTGACGCAGTCGCCGAACTTCTCTCGGTGTCAGACTGGTCGAGATGGCTGTGATCCTTGTACTTACCAGTGAGATGCAAGCTTAACAGCATTGGACCCATGAGACCGCCAATTACGATTGTCGTGATGAGAATCACCACCAAGGTCGTGGACTCAATGAGTCGGCGGTGGGATGCTCCATGAAGGCCAACATAGTTCCAGTTCTTGGCGAGAGCAAAAGCCATGGAGCCACGAAGTCCAGCCATCCAGATGACGCTCATATACTTGACCGGAATGCGGTTGGAAGGAGATCTCAAGCAGTTGCAGAGGCTCAGCAGTGGGAAAATGTTGCAAAAGCGAGCAACAATGCAGGCTAAGAGCGTAAGACCGATGAAAGACCAGTCGATATCATCAACACGCAGGGCAGCCCCAGCATTTTCTTCGGTGTGGCCCGCGAAAATCATGACCACCGAGGTCCCCATGAACACGTACACGATGTTTTCACACACAAAGGCCAGCGTGTGCAGCATGTGCGTAAACGCGTGCTGCGCCTCCCTCGATAAGGTGTTGAAATGGTAGTGTGCTGTCATGGTACCGGAAAAGAATAGCGCCACAATGCCACTCAGCTTCAAACTATCCGCCACGAAATAAGTCAGCAGACTGAAAATCAGACACAGCGAGATCTCGTAGCTCGGGTAGTATCTTAACGTCGCGAAGAACTTGCGCTTCAGCAGGAAGGCTCCTCCGAGCGTGATGAGGCCACTCACGACCAGCGATCCAGCGAACATTCCTCCGGTATTGAGTGCTACACGCAGCAGTTGTTTGCCGCTAAAGTTGCTGTTGGCGTCCCACTTGTGCAGCGTCTGGTACAGCGCGATCGCCACGGCGTCGTTCATTACGCTCTCTCCGAATACGAGGTTAAACAACAGCGGCGGCGCATTAAGCTTGTCGAAGCAGCTGAGCGTCGCCACTGTGTCTACTGCACTGATGAGTGTACCGAAGAGAAAGGCTTCAACCCAGGACAGCTTGGTCACCACGCCGGCCACTCCTGCGAGGTATAGCACGCCGCCGGTGATGGTTGTGGCGATGACTGTTCCCAGCACCGCCGTGCTCATAATGGCCGGGAAATTGCGGAAGAAAACATTGCACTTGATAGAGAAACCACCTTCGTAGATGATCGGGGGCAGCAATACGTTAAAGAAAAGGCTATTGTCGAGGTTCAGGTGCGTGTGCAGCGCCGCGTGCTTGCCTCCCATGATCATGAATAGCCCCACAAAGAGCCCGAACATGAGCGCGAAGCTGCTCTGCGACACGATCATGCATGAGTAGCGCCCCAACATGTAGGACGCCATCACGAGCACGAACAGCATGAGCAACAGCAACACCGCGTCCTCCATCGTTTTTATTTTGTTTTTGGCTGGAAGTAAGTCAGCGTAGTGGGATGATTTGCTGAACTAAAAAAACTTGGTTTCAGTATGATCAAAATGTTATGTATGCTACACCAACACACTTGTCTCAATTAAACAGATTAAACAGCATCTTCGGTCTCCGCCTTGGCTAGCTGCTCGTTCATGGGTCTCGCTGGCGACGACTGGTCGTACCCACCAAAGATTGGCTGCATGTATGTGGTGTCAAATGTCTGCCATTTGCGGAAGAACGCGTGCGTCAACGTCTCGCGTGGTTGGGGCAAGTCGCTGTTGCTCTCGCCTTCATCGTCACTGTAGTCGTCGTCTCGGAACTGTGGCCGGGAGGTGAAAACGGGCTCTTCGTCAACTTCCGTCTCTTGCACTGCTGCATCATTTCTATCAGATATTTGAGGCTCGGCAGTTCTCGAGTTTCGTCGGAGCATAAAATGGCGAGTGCTGCGCTGTAGTTCACGGGAACGATCCTCGTCGAACGTCGACTCGCTCTCACGGTTCGACTCCGGTTCAGACTGCCTCAGGGCACTGTGGTGACCAGTAAGTCGCAGCTTGGCGAGAAGTGGACCTGTCATTCCGCCAATCACGATCGTTGTGAATAGCACCACCACAAGCGTGGTGGACTCGATGAGATGGCGGTGCGACGCTCCGTGGAGGCCGTGGTAGTTCCAGTTCTTGGCGAGAGCGAATGCGATGGATCCGCGAAGAGCGACAAACCAAATCACGCCCATGTACTGGACTGGAATTCGGTCTGAAAACTCCCGCGTGCAGTTGGCGAGGTGAAGCAGTGGGAAAATATTGAAAACCCGCGCCACGAAGCAAGCGACTAGTGTGAGTCCGATGAAATGCCAATCAATGTCGTCCACGCGAAGCGCAGCGCCAGTTTTTTTCTCCGTGTGGCCAGAGAAGATCATGATGACTGAAATCCCCATGAACACATACACGACGTTCTCGCATACGAACGAGACAGTGTGCAGCAAGTGCGTGAAGGCGTGACGGGCCTCACGCGACAGCGCATTGAAATGGTAGTGGGCAGTCATAGTACCCGAGAAGAACAGCGCGACGATCCCACTAAGCTTGAAACTATCGGCCACAAAATACGTCAGCAGACTGAAGATTATACACAAACAAATCTCGTAGCTGGGAAAGTAATGGAGCGATGAGAAAATTTTGCGTTTGAGCAAGAAAGCACCACACAGAGTAATCCCAGCACTGACAAGCAGCGAACCCACGAACATTCCCCCAGTATTAAGAACCACCCGCAGCAATTGTTTGACACTTAAGTCGATGTCCGCATTCCACTTGTGCAGCGTCTGATACAGTGCAATGGCCACTGCATTGTTAATTACGCTCTCCCCGAAGACGAGGTTAAAAAGCAGAGGGGGGACGTGTAATCTATTAAAGCACGTCAACGTAGCCACTGGGTCCACTGCATTTATCAGCGTTCCAAACAGCAAAGATTCGACCCACGAGAGCCTCGTCACCAACTTGGCCGCCCCCGCGAGGTACAACACGCCGCCTGTGATGGTCGCCGCTACGACTGTGCCGACGATGGCAGTGTTCATGATGGCAGGGAAGTTTCGGAAAAACGCTTGGCGTTTGATGGAAAAGCCTCCTTCGTAGATAATGGGAGGCAGCAAGACGTTGAAAAAGAGACTGTTGTCCAGGTTCAAATGTGTGTGCAGATCTGCGTGCTTGTCCCCCATGATCATAAAGAGCTTAATGGGAGGCAGCAAGACGTTGAAAAAGAGACTGTTGTCCAGGTTCAAATGTGTGTGCAGCGCTGCGTGCTTGTCCCCCATGATCATAAAGAGCCCAACGACGAGGCCAAAGACCATCGCGAAGCCGCTTTGTGACACCAAGTTACACGAGTACCGATCTAGTACGAACGAGACCACAACTAGCACGAATAGCATGAGCAGCAGCAGCACTGCGTCCTCCATAGTCGTCTCCTCCATTTCACGTTCATGCTTCATATCGTCTTATCATCGTGAATTGCGGAAAGGAAGTTGGGGTTCTTTTACAAGCAAATTGTAAAAATTAGCTAAAATGGACGGTTTTAGTTTTAATGCTTAGTCGACGGAGATATTTTAAGTTTCGTATCTCTGCTCCTACTTGCGGTTCTCGAACCTCGGGGCTCGGACAGCTCGAGTGCCTCCTTTCTTGAAACGAAGGACGCCCATGACAGCAGCCGCAATGCTACAACCAAACCTGCAGGTACGATGCCGTTAGTTTTTTTGCCAGTTTCAAAGTGACTTAGTTCGCAAGTTTCCTTACCAAGTTGCTGCATACCCAGCATGCTTTTCGGGGGTCATGTAGAACTCCAGGTAGGAAGCGATGCTTTTTCGGACGGGGTTCTCTAAAGTAACCTTGCCATTCTCGCCGTTAATCGCTGCAACAGTACAATCAATGTGAGTTGAGAGGACAACAACAGCGGAAAACATTTATACCACTTACCCAAAGCATCAACAAGAACAGGAAGATCCGCGGATGTGACGCCCATAGCATCAGTCAGCTCTTCATGGTCCAAGTAAAAGAACTGGCGGTTTTCGGGTTCATTGTCGGGCGTGAAGCTGTTTTTCTGCAAACAGCAATCGACAAGCAAAGTGTCAGCAAAGAACTGGATGCCTGCACCAAAAATCCACAGCATCACACACCACTTCACCATGACGAAGTACTCCGACAAACGTCACCTCGCCGTCTTCTTCTTTCTTATCGCGTGCCATGTGCTCGTCCAAGAGCTTACGTGGAAGCCAACCTCGGTTCACAATAACCGGCGTTCTACAAAAGACTGATTAGCTTCATCATTTGCACCGTCAATGGGAGAACAATTCGTACCCGTCGTCGCGCTCCAGTAGAGAATAAATGTAGCCGCCAGACTTCACTTGTGCCACCGAATCGCTCGCCTCTGCAGGAGCAGAGCGAGGGTCTACGTCACAGCCACAACCAACGTCAGAAAACTCGTGTCAACAGCATTAATTCGATCAACAACATATTTCATACACAAGTAGAAGGTGCTTCCAGGCTTAAACCGTCCCTTGACGCGAAGCTGGCGGTACTCAATGTCATCACTACACAAAGCACACATGAGCTCATTAGTTCACTACAATCTTCCAGTCAGCCCAATCTTTCTTACATGTCATCACTCGCCGTTGCTTCCTTAGGTAGATCGGCAACCGACTCCGACAGTTCCTTAATGCGCTCCTTGATCAGATCCACTTTCCAGTAGTATCGCTCAGTCTGCATTCGTTCAATACGTTAATTACCCTTCTCCGTTCATTCTATCAACAAACCAATAAAGCTTAAGCACCTGCCAAGCGCCGAGATACGCCGTCGTCACCGTCTACAAGTCCACAATCCCCGTTCAATCCCTTTTTCCATCTCCTCTACGTCTTTATTTACATGTTAAACGTACCACAGCACCGAAGAACGCCATGCCCGCATACCTGGAGAATTTGCTCTCATGGCTGTTGGATCTACCCGTCTTCGTCTGGGTCGCAGACGCCGCGAAGCGCTTCGAGCTTCCCGATAGACGCGGCACCGCCCGCAACACTCGAGACCCCATACGCCGCGAAGCGCTTCGAGCTTCCCGATAGACGCGGCACCGCCCGCAACACTCGAGACCCCATTTTCCGAATGGAGAAACCCGTTTTAGACCAATCGCAATCACCCAATGTGCCAATCAAAAAGCATTGGCAATAATGGCGTCCCATGACGCAGAAGGTCATGTGCTGGGCAACTTCCATGCCTACTACAGCTTTAACCCAGTGCATGAGCGGTTGCGATTTATGGACGTGCAGACGGCCAACGCCTTGAGTCGCGCGCTGCTCGTGCAGAAAGTTGATGGAGAGAACGCACACGAGACATCCATGGTCATCGATATCGGCTGTAACGAAGGCGACTTGACTATTGGACTTTACGACGCGTTAAACGGTGGTCATCGATATCGGCTGTAACGAAGGCGACTTGACTATTGGACTTTACGACGCGTTAAACGGACGCACGACGCTGACAGACGCCAATCATGTGGAGGATGTGACCAGCTTTGATCTCACAAATATCAGTACTCTTAACGAACGCATGCAGAAGGACAAGAAGCATGTGGAGTACGTGATCAAGGACGAGGGTGAGACCAGTCATCGCAGACGCTACGTGTGCGACCTCCAGATTGATGGAGTGATTATGGGTCATGGTGAAGGTGTATCGAAGAAGGTGGCGAAGGCGAAGGCTGCTGAGGTCGCACTAGAAGCTCTGGAGGGAACGGAAAAGGAAAAAAAGTCAGAAAATGAGGTCTTGCAAGGTGATGTAATCGTTCCGGAGCAGCTACCGCTGACAGAAGAAGAACTGTCGACGAGAAAAACGCTGATGGTCGTCGGTGTTGACATTGATGAGGTGCTGATTGAGCGAGCTGCCAAAAAGCCTGTGCAGCTGGCAGGCAATGATCAGGTGCAGTTTCGCCACGTGGACGTCATGACGAGTAAGTTTAGCAAGGAGATCGTTCCGATTCTGGAGCTAGCGAAGCGCTCAGCAGCGGAAAGGAAGTTTGATCTTGTCACTTGCTTTAGTGTGACGATGTGGATTCACCTGAATAATGGAGACGAAGGGCTGTGGAAGTTCTTGGAGACGGTTAGTGACATGACGGAGCACCTGATCATCGAGCCACAGACCTGGAAGTGCTACCGGTGAGTTGTCTGTGTTTTCTCTATTATCGGGGGGTCATTGATATAGTGTACTGATTGATCAATGTCGTTAATCTGCGTCACCAGCAATGCACAAAAACGACTGACGCGCATGCACGTCGAGGTCCCCAAGTCCTTCCGCGAGATCAAGGTGCGTACGGATGTCGTAGAGAAGATTGATGCATTTCTTCTGTCTGCTGGCCGGTTCCGTTTTAAGGCGCAGCTAGGCAAGACCAACTGGTCCCGGAATGTTCTTCTCTACAGTCGCAAACCCGTTCCCGGAATCACTTATGCTCCCATCACATGAAGATCAACTCATTACTCAGCAGCTATAC
>JAIKVB010000245.1:0-34237 GCA_024679045.1 Phytophthora brassicae | reverse complement strand
TTGGTGAAGCCGGTATTGACAGAATTTCACAAGAATTCAAGCAACTGTGCCGAGATTACAATGCCAAGAAGCCGATTCGCCAAGCAGTTGACGAATTCGACCACCGACTGGCTCACTTCGACGATATGTGGCGACTTGGTGATGCCGCAGCAAGCTATCCGACCCTGGCTAGCTTTTGTGGGGGCATTGCATCGGTGTTCCCAAATACAGCCACAGTCGAGTCTGATTTCTCCGTTATTGGATGCGAGAAGACGGAAAAGCGAACATCACTGACTGACTTTGCACTGGAAGGTGTCTTGCATTGCAAGCAGTGGATGCGTCTCTCTTCGCTAGCAATCTAGATTGTATTCAACTAGCTAATGAATAAATCCCACATTTCCCACTTTCCGTCCGTCAGATCCGTCACTTTTAACTAGGAAGTGGGGAAATTGACTTCTCCCACTTATTGAGAGGTCTGGTTACCGGTCTCGGTGAACTCAACAAGGAACCCAGCGGGACCGGCCGCCTCTTTTGTTACGTACTTTTCCTGACCGGCGATGAATCGAATCTCGTGTGCCCCCACCTCGGGCATCGGATTAATCTTCAACGCAAATCCGTGAATCTTGTTCTGCTCAGCGGGTGCCGTTGTTACCCGGTTCTCCTGTCGGCTGATCTGTCCGGTGAGCTCCCGGTGAAGCCGTAGCAGCTCGATCATGCGTGTATCGAGGTTGTTTAGAAGAAACATCTTCTCCGTATGGTGCACCGTGATGAGGTTAGCGATTTCCCGATCTCTGCGCTCATTGCTTTCGGTAAGTCGCTTGATGTTGAGGTTTGCCGTTAGCGATTTCCCGATCTCTGCGCTCATTGCTTTCGGTAAGTCGCTTGATGTTGAGGTTTGCCGCGCGCAGTTTGCGTCGGAGGGACATGTTCTCGGCTCTGAGAGCGAGCACGGACATTAGGCTGGGTGGTTGGACGCGCGATTCTAGAATAGGCGGTGATTCTTATAGTGAGCGAAGGGGAACGATTCGGTTGGATATGAGCTGGCTCTAAGCTACTAAACGGATTGTAAAGGATATCGTTTTGCTGAGGGTCACATGTTTGGAATTGTCCAATCAACGACCTGCAATAGATCGTTTTATGCAAAGGACGCGTCCAATTTATGTGAGCTTTCGCGCGCTTTATCAAACGGATCCAAACACTAGTCTCAGCATGAAAGTGACTCAATACAAATATTAGGTGTATCTCTATTCTGTATCATACAGAATAATTCTCGGGATTGAAAGGGTTAGATACTTTTGATTAGTACGAACTAATTTAATGATACTTTTGTTTACCGAATTTTTACCAAATTTTGATTGCTCAACTTTTAGACAGGTTACAGACTTCTTTGAGAACCCTAACTAGGTGCATTCGAAAGAGCAGTTTGTTTTAGAACAAAAAGCTCATTTAAAAAAAAATGATTTTTTTCGAGACGCCTCCGGCCGACGCCCACAATGTTTTTTGTACCTGACATTTTGGGAAGCTACGACCGTCAAAATGTAGCCAAAGGACCTCTCTACGGCCTAGTATATAGAGTGTTTTAGCATGACAGACTTGTGGGAGTTATAGCCGGCTTCCAGACACACAACCCGCATCACGTCAACCTACACGTTTGTTACATAAAAAACATTTAGCAACTCAAACTTGTACGACATTTCCTCAGGTGCGTATACTTGACTGACATTCTGCGAAGCCCACGAACCAGTCAAGATGCGCGATGAGGACACCATGCTTGCTGCTACGCTGCTCGGCTTCGTCCTTGTCGAGGATGTTATAGCATTTATCGCTACTCCTTCCGTGCCGCGGCCAGTGCTTTCACTCAGAGGCAACTTCAAATTTTAACGCTTTCAGCGATGGGGGTTGTCGCTTCAATTTCCGCTTTTGGAAGGCCGACTTGATTCGATTATACAAGGCTCTACATCTGCACGAGGATTACAAACTACCAAGTCGTGTTCGAGTGGCGGGGGTGGAGGGGCTTTGCATCATGCTGCGCCGACTGGCGTAACCTGGGCGGTACGGAGACCTTGCTCTCCTGTTTGGCAGGTCTCCTACCGCTCTATGTCTCATTTTTCGCTTTATAGTGGACTATTGGCACTTGAGTGCGGAGTGCTCAGTGTTGCCCGATGTGTTGCTTACGCCGACGCTGTGACTGCCCGTGGCAGCCTGATAAAAAGGTGCATCGGTTTTATCGATGGTACTGTGCGCGCCATTGCTCGCCCTACACATGATCAACGGCAGCGCTACAACGGACATAAAAGAAAACACGCACTGAAGTATCAAGGTGCGATGGCGCCGGATGGGTTGTTTATCGACTTTTACGGGCCCGTTGCGGGTCGCCGTCATGACATCTACCTACTTCGCGAAAGCTGTTTATTGTAGTGTTTTTATGGTGAGTGAGGTGAGGACTTCTGTTTATATGGTGACCCTGCGTACCCAAACCGACCGAAACTGCAGGTTGGGTACAAAGGGTCTCGTATTACTCGAAATCAGGAAGCTTTTAACGGCGCAATGAGTGTTGTTCGTGTCTCTGTCGAGTGGGGATTCGGCGGTATAACTCGAATTTGGCCTTACGTAGATATGAAAGTTGCTTCCAAGCTGCAACTTTCCCCTGTCGGAAAATACTATATGGTGGCGGCTCTTCTGACGAACTTCAGAAACTGCACAATCCCAAACCAGATTAGTCGATTTTTCAATGTTACCCCGCTTACGTTGGAAACCTACATCGCATTAGTTGGTTCTACTGAGGAAGTCGAGTAGTAAATGCTTTCAACACCTCAATAAAAACCATGCGCTCCTGCCTTTCTAACGCTAAACGGTCATTTTCTACGTCAATGCGCTTCTCTTCATTAGCGACCTTTCGTAGTTTCACGGACCTAGAAAATTCGTCTCTCTCCTTGACGTGCTCCAACAACTACTTGAACGAGTCGTGCTTATTCTTCCTCTTGCCCATGCCCGTCATGGCCTCGTCACGCATAGCGTCTGCTCGCTCGGCGTCCTGCTCATTCGCTTCCTTAGCCTGTTTCTTCTCTCCACGAACCATTTCGGCATCCTCGCACATCTCCAACACGTTCGACAGCAAGTCGTCCCGCTCTGTGTGCTCCTCGTCAATGCCGCTGGCAGCGGCGCTTGTGGACATATTGGCCTTTAAGTCGGAGAGAAGAAGCGTGCAGCGCTCGCGGTAGCGACGCGCGTCTACATCTAATTCCAATGCCGCCGCCACGGCGGCCGACGCTGCTGTCTTGGCGCCATGGTCCGCTTGAAACGGGTTGGCAGCCAAAATTTCCTGGAGCAAGGCCTCGTCGCTCACTGTCGTCGAACCGCACTTGCGCCTTGCGCTTTTTGGTTGGGTGGGGGGACTCCATCTGTGCTTGTAAGTGTGTTCACGGACAAGTGCGTTATACATGGTTGTTGCGCTGGATATGTATACTCTAGTATACGACGTAGTGTATATAAAGAATCAACGTGTAACTTGGGCTCTTCACGTTATAAGCGACACCGGACAAACGGAGGGAGTACCGTTTACACCACCAAGTGTACCAAAAACACCAAAGGTGTTCTATCCGCATAACGGAGGGAGTACCGTTTACACCACCAAGTGTACCAAAAACACCAAAGGTGTTCTATCCGCACCCTTAGATCTACATTAACCCCGCTAACCCGGATTTGCGCACCAACATCTGGTTTTCGACTTGCAACAGCCTGGATTTAGTGACAGTGACCAGCCGCGCTACGCTTGGCTGGGCTCCCCTCCGGCGCCCCCGCGCCTTGCTTCGCTCGGGATATAAAGATAGTAACTCCTGGCGAGTGCAATGATCGTCTCGCTGAGGAGCTCGGCGCTGGGCCCGCCTCCGCAAATACCGCGCGGCCCTGCTTCGCGGGCACCCCGCGCGGGTTTGCTATGGCTACGCGCGCTCGCACCCGCTCGTCTCTGATGATGGACCTCAGCTCCGTCTCTTGAAACGGTGCGAATGCTGTTTCTGCAATGTGGTGCACCATAATTGCTGGTGTTTTGGGTATTTCGTCGGACGAACGTATATGGATGAATATCCACGTCTTTCCGACCCGGTCTTAAGCGAATTAATACAAATATTAACATAGACGTCTACAAATCTTCCGACATTTATCCAAATATACAAATGCCTAGTGTAAAGTAGGTTTAGAGCGTTTTGATTGGTCGTATTCAGAGGATGGATGTCATCGAAGCACTAAAAGCGAGCGCAGCGAGCCAGCCTGTGGTTTGCAGGCCGTGTGCGAAGCACGCGGATGCAAACCCAGGACCTAGCACTAAGGTGTTCCTGGGATGTAGGGTTGTATAACAGGCGAGCATTGCGAGCCAGTAGGGTTTTTGGGTTGCGCGAAGCGCATAGTTAGGGTACAGTTTATACGTGACACCCCTCCATTTACTCCCTTAAGTACGGTCGGAAAGTGTAGGGAAGGTCGGAACCGTTACGATATGGCTCGTCTCTGACTTTGCGCGGGGGCAGCAAGACCTCCCCACGTTTGTTTGTTCTCTGCTAAACCACTCTTATGTACTCAGATTTGCTTCCGACACCAAGGCTCTTTGCCCTGCTGAATACGATATTGGCATTCTGCATCAGGCACAAAGGGTTATTAGTTATTAATATAGGTTTCTGGAAAGCTCAAATATGTGTTGATTTGAGGCGGATTGTGCGCTGCCACAGCTTAGTGGCACAGTAAAGCCTCGGTTTACGACCGAAAGCATGGTGTTCTATTCCGCCTCACAGTATACTATACATGTAAACAAATCACAATTATTATTAATAGTATGCTGACTTCGAATCAGATGACTTGGAGGCCGTCGCAGAACTGGCGCCGCCAAGTGAAGTAGTTGACCGCCAGTACACTCAGTACCATTTCAGTACGTAGGCTACCTGGAGGTTGTGGAGATGGTGGAGAGGTGGGATGAAGGTTTAGCTGTCGAAAGAAAACTAAGATTAAATCTGGCGCGAAAGATGTATTGAGTCTTGGAGGTTTAACTGGATAGCGGTTTTTGGCCAATACCTGAACTTGCAAGTATTATAACGCCTAGTATTGGTTCAAAATAAATAGGCACCAAACTGGTGCTAGGGCACGAAATTGGCACGGTACCTTACCGTGTTTTGGTCGCGATTTATGAACTTGTATCCGATACTCGCTTGAGTCAAAACTTATGAACCCGCTTAATAGTCTTCGTTTGAAGAAGATTGGAGAAGATGATGGACGGGTTGTGAAAAGTGCCAGTAAGTTCTGTTGACAGTCAACAGAACTTACTGGCACTTTTTTCTTCTGAGTCATCTTGACGGGTGGAGATTCTCGATGAGCAACTTCCAGAGTCTCGATACGTACTTTTGTTCTGTCTCCACCAGGCAACCGCTTGTATTTCTCTTCGGTGTGCAGGATGATACGACACTGTTCGACGATCTTTGGAGTCTGGATCTGGCTCAATTAGACGAAGACTTTCCACCTGAAAACGTAAAGATGGAAAGACTAAAAGCAAGTACTTGGAGACAGGAAAACTCAGTGTATAAAACGCTGTGGACAACGTCTTGTGGTGCAAGTTCTACAGCTGTGGCAGTGAACAAATGTACGCTGGAAATGCTGCTAATTTACGCGTGGTGTGAAGAGTTTTACCAGTCAATTTTACTCGAAGTAGCTGATTGAAGTCGATGTAATTTACTTGTACTGGTTGACAGTATTTTCTTCAACATTCGCATCATCGTCTTCATACTCGATGAATTTTGTCTCCAAGTCTCCATACACTCGTTTGAGCATCTGAAGCACATTTGACAGTACAAAATCTAATTGATGTGGTGGTAGATATTCATCACCCGTGGACTTGGCAATCGTCACAATTGCTGGAGCATATTCTGCATCTAATGCGTACTTAAGGAGAAATTGTTCCACCTCGTTGACCATACGCTCAATTTCCTCCTCAGAGCTTCCATGATGAGGTAAATCCAAAAAAGGACCAACAGCCCAAATCTCACGTCGTGTAGCCCCATCGTCTCGATATTGCTCTAATACTTGGACAAACTCACTGAGAATCTCCTTAGCATTGACTTGTTCTGAATACAACAAAACAAGTTCCTTTGTGATGATTGACCAATCTGCTCTCCAACTAGAAGTTTTTTCTTGTGAGTCAGCTGCTTGTAGACGCTTTATGAGTGTCCCAAACATCTCTTTCTCGGCTTTTCGCTGCTTTGCTGTCATGAATTCAAGAGGATCTAGTTTGTAGCGCACACAGGAAAAGACTTGTTGTACTGTCGCCACAGCCAACTTTCCAATACGTTCCTCCAATTCTGCACATGATTCAGCATCAATGTGAGTAACAATGCTCGACCTTTATCTAGCTTTTATACGAAATTACCTTTGAGGAACGGGTTCCATGTCGAAAAGTAGTCCAGATCGATGTCCAAAACGAACCCTTTTGAATTAAGTCTAGCATTCTCCATCGCTTGATCTGTTACAGCTCTAACTTCATTTGATGAACTCGTCTCTGCAACAAACAGATCCCATTTCCTACACACAAGTACAGCACATTCGATTTAGTATACGAGTCAAACAAAAAACAAGAATTCCAGTCCATTTACTGGACAGATGCCTCCATCTCCTTCACATCACAATAAAGTTCGTCTTCTACGAAATGTGGCAATTCACTCATCACCCCCATTGAACCTACACACATGCTCTAATTAGTCTCCAGTTTACTTATCGTATTAATTCACCTTACCATTCGTTTTGCGCTTTCCAATTGCAAGATGTTTAAACGATCCTGTGGGTATCTACAAGTCACTTTATCAGTATTTCTACCATCAATACTCTCTCAACCTCCACTCAAAGTACTGTACTTGTGTAGCCCACGCAGGTTTAAGCCACGTGATTTGATTTACATGCCCCGCGAACACCAGTGGCAGCAGAAATTCCGCAATCCCTGTCATGATTTTATGATTAGTAAATTACTTGAATTTTCAGACTTTTAAGATCGAGTCCGAACCTGAGACCGAGTCGTCCAATTGGTTGTACAGCGTTTCCGGTTCATAAATCACTTGGGTGTTGATAGCGGTGGGGAAGGACAAGTCTGGATGAGCGTCCACATGTAGCACATGAATATTGGTGAAAGGAAGACGACGATGGCGGATTGCCTGTCAGACACAATTAATTGCAGTTAGCAGCGAAGTTATCAGTAATTATTCGCATTAAGATTACATGTACGAACCAAATGAATGTCAGAAAGGCAGTGGTGGTGGTCATCCACGACCACCACAGGCAGAGCAGGCATAGCTACGAAATCCGATACGAGCCACTTTGGAAATGAAGCAGCCTTTGATTGGCCAAAATCTGGACTTTGTTTTCGAAAAATCTCATTTAATATGTGTGTCACACAAAGTGAATTTGAAAGTTCGCGCCCTCTTTGTGTCACTTAATGACTGCAGCATATCAGCAAACGGGAAAAGACCAATAGCTGTAATCTTAACGGAACGGGTTGAAAACCTTGATTGCTGCCATTTTTTCGCATGGCAGTTCACAGACAGTGCCAGTCGCTGGAGGCAGACGTCGCCATGATGGAGAGCCCAGAGGAGCAAGACACCAAGCAGAAGCTGGATATAATGGAGAAGCTACACGCCACCCAGGAGGGTTATGAGGACGACGATATGGCGGACGGCAAGAGGCGGCTCTTCCGCTTCAAACCTGCGTTCGATGTGGTACTAGTGCGCGAAGTAATTCGTTGTTTCCCGTGGGCCGCAGGCTACGGTCGAACACGCTCCGCCTGGATGTCTGTAGCCACGCGCGTGCAGACGACGCTTGAGAGTGCGAGGGGTGTGGCCTTCACGCGGGGCAGCGCACTGGATCACGCCATCGTCAAGCGGCGCGTCGATATGTTGCTGGAGGCCTTTCGTAAGAACGAAATGTCGGGTCTGCGTGGCTCCGGCGCACCCGAGGAGTTCGATATGCGCAACAAGTTGCTGGCGATATTGGCCAGAGTGGTAATACGTTGCTGCTCTAGAAGTTAGACAAGTTTTTGCTTCAGGATTGACCCAATTTTGGTTTATTTTATGCAGGTGGATGAACAGACACTTAATAAAGGAGCCATGCGCGAGAAACGCGTCCAGTCAGCACTACAAGTGGCACTCCGCAGTCTGGCAGAGTTAGACGGCGCAGCTGGCCTGATGATTCCGACGGCCGCAGGTCTTACGCCACCTCCCATTGTTGTTGCTGTTGCGACGCCACCGGCAGCGCCATTGATGCCCATTGCGCCTGCGCCAACTCAAACGGCACCGCCAGTACAAAGCCGCAGTAGTCCAATTCTCAGTCCAGTGGCCCAGAATGTACAGCAGAACGGAGGTAACAAGCGACCACTGCGAGTGACGTCTGCACCTGCTACGGTTCTTGCGCAGGAGCCGAAAAGACCTCGTGTAGAGAAGGACGTGACCACAGTGGACATGGTCCTGAACATCAAGGAACGGAAATTGCGTCTTGAGGAGCGGCGTGTGGAGCTCGAAGAGGAGCGACTCGCCTGGGAGAAGCATAAAAGTCAGCAGGAATCTAAGGAGCGCCAGGCGTTGCTGGACGTACTGCGCGCGCAGGGCTCCCTCGTCACAGAGCTACTGGTACATCTGAAGGGCGCCAAGGTGTCAGTGGAACCGAATGACCTATGACAACACCTGTAATGGAGTAGTATTGTGGAGTCCCAATTTCAAAGACCGCAGCCACAGAAGCGTGTCCAAGTGTGTCCACGGGCGCCAGTTGATCGTTAAGTACTAGTGCATGTAGCTAAGCAGCTTAGACGGGTTCCTAATTCTAGCCTTCTACTATTGTACTGAGTACTTCGAAGTAGTAATTTGACTCGTGCTCACTATTCATCCCTTTAAGTGAGCTAAAACGACATCCCGATGGCGAAGGATGTGAATGTTTGAGTCGAACGACCATTTACAAGCTGCACCGGCGTCGCTATCTGATAATGCAGTGTTTTCAGTGTTTGCAACCACTCTACCCAAAATAAACTTTAAGTCCCAAAATTGATAATCATTAAGCATTTTGAAGTTCAACGTGCCAACGACGGATGGCTAGCTCATTCCCTAGTCTCCACGCGAGCGAAGACGTCATACTTACTGGGGCTTTCACCTAGCCAGATAATGGTGATCTGCGGAGACGTCAAGCTTCTCTTGTTCCCATTAAGGTACTCCGCAGAGAGCACACCGGTAGATGTTGAAGTCCACATTTCCAAGCCAATCAGATCACCCAACCTTGTTTCGACCTAGTTTAGGCGACTTACGTGCCTAGATCAGGACCTTATAATGGTGATCTGCGGAGACGTCAAGCTTCTCTTGTTCCCATTAAGGTACTCCGCAGAGAGCATACCGGTAGATGTTGAAGTCCACATTTCCAAGCCAATCAGATCACCCAACCTTCTTTCGACCTAGTTTAGGCGACTTACGTGCCTAGATCAGGCCCTCCCTGGGCACCAGTAATTTCGCCTCAACCGTCACTCTTGATTCCGCAATCTAAAGCACTCATGGCGCCGTCGGCCGGGCACAGCAACATGCCGTCGGCTACGTCCATGGAGGAGCTAGAGAAGCCTGTGGGCAGCGTGCAGGATAAGTGGAAACTGCTTCCGTACTTTCTGCAACTGCGTGGTCTCGTGAAGCAGCATATTGACTCGTTCGACTACTTTACGTCTGTGGATATGCGTAACATCGTACGCGCGCAGGCCAACAACGTGGTGCGCAGCGACGCCGACCCAAAATTCTTTCTTCAGTACACGGACATCCAGTTGGGTGCTCCTTCTATCGACGAAGAAGCTTTCGTGAGTGCCAGCGTTACGCCCCACCAGTGCCGTCTGCGTGACAGGACATACGCTGCGCCTGTCTACGTGAGCGTGCGCTACCGTCGCGGCAACAAGATCGTGACCAATAACAAGGTGCTTATCGGCCGCATCCCCATCATGCTGCGCAGCTCACGTTGTGTGCTGGCAGGAAAGAGCGAGGCTGCGCTGGCCAAACTCAAGGAGTGTCCGTACGACCCGGGTGGTTACTTTATCGTCCGCGGCGTGGAGAAGGTGGTGCTCATCCACGAGCAGCTGTCCAAAAACCGAGTTATCATCGAGGAGGATGGCAAGAAGAACGTGTGCGCCAGCATAACCAGTTCCACCCACGAACGCAAGTCCAGAACCAATATCTTCCTGAACAAAGGGAAAGTGTACTTGAAATCCAACTCGTTTGGAAGTGACATCCCCATTGTCATTGTCTTGCGAGGCATGGGTGTGGAGAGCGACCAGGAAATCGTGAGTCTTGTGGGCAGCGAGTCGGATATTTGTGACGCTTTGTCCGCGTCTTTTGAAGAAGCTTCGGACCTCAAGGTATTCACGCAGCAACAGGCGCTAGAGTACATTGGATCGAAGATGAACGCGCTTACCAAAATTGGAGCGACAGGAGGACGTCACCGTGGCGGTGCTGGACGCCCGCAGCAGGACCGCAGCTTAGTGGATGCTGCTCGTTCGGCTTTGGCCAACCTGGTGCTGAATCACGTGCCGTGTGATAACTTTAACTTCCGTCTCAAGAGCATTTACGTGGCACACATTGTGCGTCGAATTCTCTTTACAGACAAGGACCGTACGCGGTTGGATGACAAGGACTACTACGGCAACAAACGTCTGGAACTTGCAGGCCAGTTGCTGTCGCTTCTTTTCGAAGACTTGTTCAAGCGCTTTAACAGCGATCTGAAGCGCCAGGCTGACATGGTGCTCAGCAAGCCCAACCGCGCGTCGGTGTTTGACATTCTCAAGTGCGTCCGCACAGACACAATTACACAGGGTTTCTACCATGCCTTGTCTACAGGCAACTGGACGCTTAAGCGTTTCCGTATGGACCGCGCCGGTGTTACGCATGTACTCTCACGTCTCTCGTATATGTCCGCGCTGGGTATGATGACCCGTATTTCGTCTCAGTTTGAAAAGACCCGAAAGGTTTCCGGCCCTCGCTCGCTGCAACCATCTCAGTGGGGGATGCTGTGTCCGGCTGATACTCCCGAAGGTGAAGCATGTGGACTGGTCAAAAATCTGGCATTGCTTTGCCACGTTACTTCAGATGAGGAACCTGCTCCTATTAAACGACTATGTTTCGATTTGGGTGTGACGGACGTGTCTTTAAGTTCTGGCGAAGAAATCAATCACGCGTCGAACTACTTAGTCATGCTTAACGGTGTGATTATTGGTACTCACGTTAACGCACGAGCATTTGTGACTCGACTTCGTCGTATTCGACGTGCTGGTCTTATCGGAGAGTTCGTATCTGTCATGATTCACGATGTGCAGCGTGTTGTATACATCGCTTCTGACGGTGGTCGTGTTTGCCGCCCGTTATTGCTGATTGATCCTGTGACTCACCGTACCCGTCTAACCCAGCGCCATCTCGACGAGTTGCGTGCGGGAGTGCGCAACCTCAGCAGTCTTATCGTGGAAGGCTGTGTAGAGTACGTTGACGTTAACGAGGAGAACAACTGTCTTGTGGCTTTGCACGAGAGTGAAATTGGACCCCGCACAACTCACCTGGAGATTGACCCAGTAACGATTCTGGGAGTCGTCTCGGGTCTTATTCCCTACCCTCACCACAACCAATCCCCGCGTAATACGTACCAGTGCGCTATGGGTAAGCAAGCTATTGGTACTATTGCTATGAACCAGTTCGAGCGCATCGATACGCTGTTGTACACGATGGTTTACCCACAGATGCCTATGGTGAAGACACGTGTGCTCGACCTCGTAAACTTCGACCATGTGCCGGCAGGACAGAACGCTATCGTTGCGGTTATGAGTTATTCCGGTTACGATATTGAAGATGCTATCGTTCTCAACAAGGCGTCGCTGGATCGCGGCTTTGGGCGTTGCATGGTGTTCAAGAAGTACCAGACAATGATCAAAAAGTACGCAAATGGATCTTACGACCGCATCGTTGGCCCACCGGATTTCGACAGCCTCGCCGCTTCTGGTGGGGCCGGCATGGGCTTCCGAAACGCCAAATTCTCGTCACTAGACGCGGATGGTATTAGTCGTGTTGGTGGTATTGTTCAGAACGGCGCGATTATGGTTAACAAGGAACAGCCGACACAGTTTAACGACTCCGTGGATGGACGTGATCCTCTCGATGTGACGTATTCACCTTCACCAACTACATACAAAGGACCTATTCCGGCCTATGTCGACAAAGTGTTGCTAACCTCATCGGAAGCAAATCATTTCTTGGTGAAGGTGCTTATTCGCCAGACGCGCCGTCCTGAAATTGGTGACAAGTTCAGTAGTCGTCACGGTCAGAAGGGCGTGTGCGGTACGATTCGCAACCAGGAAGACATGCCGTTCAATGACCAAGGTGTCTGCCCCGATCTAATTATGAACCCTCATGGTTTTCCCAGTCGTATGACAGTCGGAAAAATGATCGAGTTGATTGCTGGTAAGGCTGGTGTCCTCACCGGCCGTCGGGCTTACGGTACGGCTTTCGGTGAAAAGTACGGCTCAGCAGATCACGTGCTGGACTGCTCGCGTGAACTGGTGAATAACGGCTTCAACTATGCTGGCAAGGACTACCTCACGTCTGGTATTACGGGCGAACCCATCGAGTGTTACATCTTCATGGGTCCCATTTACTACCAGAAACTGAAGCATATGGTTATGGACAAGATGCACGCTCGTGCGCGCGGACCTCGTGCTGTTCTCACCCGTCAGCCTACCGAAGGTCGTTCTCGCGACGGTGGCCTGCGTCTTGGAGAAATGGAGCGTGATTGTCTTATTGGTTATGGTGCCAGTATGCTGCTTATGGAGCGCCTCATGCTTTCCAGTGATGCCTTCAGCGCGGACGTCTGCCAGGGCTGCCGCATGCTTGGTTACGAAGGTTGGTGCCAGCACTGTAAGTCAGAAGAGAAGGTGGTTAGCATTCGTATCCCATACGCCTGCAAACTTTTGTTCCAAGAGTTGCAGGCCATGAACATTGTGCCAAGACTTACGCTCAAGGAGTACTAAGCTTTCGACTATCGCAAGTAAGTGCCTGCTCTTTTCAGTGTTTGGCGCCTCGTTTGTACTACTACCCACTGCTGTGATAGCTACCTACCGTGTTTGCTTCTAGACGACAATTATAGTGAACACTCAGATTAATAGCACGGTCTGCAGCCTGTATATGCCTCTCTGCTTTACACGTGTGTTGAATCTGACACGGAGTCGCGGTTGTGCTTGTAGTGATTGCGGACGATGTCTCGCCAGTGTTGGACACGGATCCTCTTTTGACCAGATCGCATTTGATTGACGAGATTCCAGCAACGAGGATGATCTTTGGGCTTGATACCGAATTGGCGGCGGAAGTAAGGCGAGTAGTCTTCGACGGCGCCCGTAGTCTCGAGATGGTATTGGCATTCGATAAGCTCTGCTTGGTTGAACGCTGTTCTCACCGTTCCGTCAACGCTCAGTGCGGTAGTTAGAGTTGAGTCCAGAAGCTCAATCGATTGCTTCTGCACCAAGGTGCTCTCCTGCTGCCTTCTTCTGAATGCGACGTTAGTACCATCCAAGATGCCGGACTCCTGCTCACCCCACGTTTGACGCAGCTTGCGGAAAGCATTTTCGTTGTCCAGCAAGTTGGTGGTTGTAGACTCCACATTGATTGTCTCTGCAACTTCAGCAGACAAACTCATTGGAGTTGTGCGCTTGGGGCATACAAAACCGTAACCTTTCAGGTTTGCAATGAGCTCACTACGCTGGTACTGGTACGAGTGCGCACCGAGCTGATTGATGTTGACGAACTCCCAGTACTTGGAAGGTAGAGGTTTGAAAAACTGACCGAGCTTGGGATGATCCTCAGCGCGAATGGCTGCCGTTGAAGACGAGTAAACCTCGTTCAGCATCCAGAGCTGCGTCACGTTTGAAGTCGCGGTTGGGCTCACTTCGTCGCGGTAAACACACTGCTGGTACGCCCATCGCGAGACATCTTGGGCTGTTGGGACTACATTGTCACCAAGTTGACA
The DNA here is from genome assembly GCA_024679045.1 of Phytophthora brassicae. NCBI lineage: Eukaryota > Oomycota > Peronosporomycetes > Peronosporales > Peronosporaceae > Phytophthora > Phytophthora brassicae. Next base: position 20,218 of record JAIKVB010000245.1, on the reverse strand, counting down.
CTCAAGGTAAATTTGATGCAGTAGATCTACTGTCGCACTGAAGAACAAAAATGTTAACAAGGTGAGAAAGCTGATAGAAATGTGCTGGTGCTAAATATTGACACGTACTGAAGGCTGTAGAAGACTGGGTCTGCTGGACTCACAAAAGTGGAAAGTGTGGATGCTAAAGCATTGTGCATGGCGTCTGAGATAACCACGGTAAGCAATGACCGGATCACACGTGAGAGAGCTAACAACGTACTATGTGTCCCGAGTTGGATACCTTCAGTCACGTCACGAAAGCCATTAGCTTCTCCTAGCACCACTGCAATCCCGGCGTAGCCAAAGCCAGCAGGAAACGTTTTAGTAGCCCAATTCGATCGCGGAATGCACCCCGCACATTGACTGGGAGTCGTGATACTGGAGCTTTCGCAAAACGAGTTCACCGGTGCTTTGACCACGCAGTTTCCTGACACTGATCTTCCGTTGATGTTGAGAGTACGAGCCGTACCTTGCGACCCGCCCAGTCCACGAAGAATCGACGAGCAAGCTTCAAGTGAAGTCCCGTTGTTCTCGCACTTGCCCTCGAGGAAGCGAGCGTAATCGGCAAAGTAGTCCCAGTACGGAATTGTGACGCACTCGTACTTCAGATCAAGACTACGGAGCATGTTCTCGTACGCGAGGACGAAACGGCGATTCCAGTACAGGAACCCGCAGGTGCGGAAATACTCGGTGGACGAAGCTTTCTCGGACTCTAATTCCGTGAAGAGGATGTGGTATCCCCGTTGCATACCAACACCAACAGCTTCGATGTACAAGTTTTGTTCCGGTGCAGTCATGGCACCCCAAGGTTTGCGGATTCGATTGGTGCACGCGGCATCGACCTGAACACCGAAGCTCGACAGATCACTCAGCAACAAACTCACGAAAAGTAGCAGATTGGGCACATGACAGTGAACAAAAGTCATGGTCGGCACGAAGCGAAACACAAAGTCCGACAACAACGTAAATGCGATAGAGCCACGATTGAAATATGGCTCAAAAACAAGAAGCTATGATCATAATGGACCCTTGGCTGCGGTTACCAGTCGTTCGATTTTACGCCGCTTAGGGAATCTTTGCTACGACTAGTTGGCGTTGCAGCCTCTGGAAATATGACGCGAAACCGGCAGAGCATGACAACCTAAAAAAACAAGCAACATTGAGTCGGTAAAGCTCGATGCTCATGGAGTATTCGAGTCATTGCTACGTTGATACGTTGAAGCGCAAGCACAAGCCATTACCAATTGCAAAACCGTTTACACGAGCAGCAACAACTGAACTTGTTTCGGACAGGCGCGTATCGTACTTTGCTGAATATCCACAATGCCAGAAAGAGTCGCGGCTAATGAAACGCTGGTTTGGCAGAATGTGATGATTTATTTACTAATCTCCGAATGGACTTGAAGCTGTGAGCAACGGCTTGCTGCGAGTTTGGACATCGTTATGAGTATTTTTGCAGTATCGAGTGGCGACGATTCAGTGTTGTAAGTGAGACACGGTCCTCTTTACTGACGACCAAGCCAAGAGCTAGAAGAAAACTCATCGAGCTAAGAGGCTGTGTGATAGAATGTGTAGCTCTGAAATGACGATGGGTCTACTACTACAGTAGTGATTTGAAGCTTCACCAGAAGAAAACCTAAACGATGGCACGCCACGCAAGCTACTGCGGTCGCTTTCTTGGACAGCAGTAGAAATTCTCGATTCATTTCAGCGTGGCGTCAACCATGTAAAAAACTTATTCGCTGAGGTCAGCAATATTAGAACTCGGCGCGGAATAAGCTGTCTTGCATTGATGACCAGCGTTTAACAGAGCCACGCGGTCAATCACTGCAGCAAGGAACGGGTTTTAAACCGTGATTTCTCTCATCAGCGGAAGATTGTCCAGGTTGGTTTCGCAGTCGGACACAATGGGGATGGACTCTCTAAGTTAAAGCGAAGCCGGTTCGGTTGGAGTCCAAATGTGTATTCTCAGGAAGGACACGAACTGGACGAGACCCGTGACGACCCAGGCACGCTTACACCATTCCCAAACGTCGGTGTACATGTTGCTAACCATTTTGTTGGCACTCACGCTCAGTATTTCGACTTACTCTCTGGTATTATTGACTGCACTCCATCCGAAACGGGTTTTGCCTTTCCGCCCAACACATATAGAAATGACGTTCAGTGTTCAGCAACTGACTACATTTTACAGAAACTCACAAGCTGCCAAGGCGCCTTCTACGCTAGCTCCATGCTGTCTTCTTCCGTTGATTTCTTCTTCTACGGTTTTGAGTCGTGCGCGTGTTGGGTTTGTGGACTGACTATCGGTAGTTGCTTGACAGCACCAACTTCTTATAGTTCGAGTGGATTCATTTCTAAACATCATGGCGCCCCATCATCCAAAATCTCGGCTTCTCGCCCTTCTCGTCTTCATTTCATTGTTGATAAGCACCTGTGCGGGTCTTTTCCCGACTAGTGGAGTATGTGGCGCTCGTGTTCGGTATCCCTGGGATTCCCTCACTGTCGACGACAAAAAACTGTATCGAGATGCTATCTCTACAGCAATGAGTACCGGTAACCACGCACTTTTCGTGGAAGTGCTTTCAGATCGTGCTTCTTTTAAGGAAGCTCACAACTCGTGCGGTATGATCTACTGGCATCGTCGCTATTTACTCGCGTACGAAGAAATGCTTCGTAGTCTAGGCACGAGGTATGCGTGCATCACGATTCCGTACTGGGACTATTTTGCTGACTACGCCAAGTTCCTGGCCAATTCGTGCACCTCATTTGAAGATTGCTCGTCGTTTTTGAAGGACATGGGAGGGAGCTCAGGGCCCTCAGCTTCTCTTCAGGTAAACGGTTTTACTGTCAACGGCAATTGCGTGAATGGATTATCGTCTCCATACGCAGACTTTTCCAATTTTTGTGAAAAATCGACGATGAGTGGGTCGTCCTGCTCTGGTTGTATTCCGCGAGGTTCGTGGTCAACAGTGCCACCGCCTTCCGGTCTTTGTTATTCCTCCCTCGCAACATACCTGAGTCTCCAGTACGGTTACTCGTGGTTCTCCCAAAACATTCATTATGGTTTGCACCAATCCATCCACAACACAGCTATGGGGGCGATGGTCTCTTATACGACAGCGGCCGACCCCATTTTTTACAGCCACCAGTAAGTTCTGAGCTCTTGCTTGTCGTATTTCCATTGCTCGATTGCTAATTCTCGTTTTGTTTGAACAGCGCAACAGTGGACTTGATTCATCAACTTTACTACAATTGCCAGATCGGAAGGAGCTTGACGGACAATGAGAAGAAGACGGGAGAATATGCGTTCCAGAGTTGTGCTCAGTCCAATTACGCGTACGTTTCTCCAACTTCTTTATCAACAATGACGATGTTCTGGAACGCAACCGGTCAGACGAGAATCTCAGTTGAAAGCCACCCGCGACTTGGCAAGTTCTTCGCGTATCAACCGAAAGAATACTGGCGCTACGTAGATGCTACTGATCTGGGCAATTTGTCGTACACTTACGCGTCAGACGACATGTTCACGTTCCTGCAACGCGAAGGTCTTTCATGTCCTAAGAGCCACACGAGAAAACTTTTTGAAGCGAACTATGTCGACGTGCCAGTTACCGCTGACAAAAAGAAGAAGGCCGTGGGTCGGAGTTACAATCTTTTCCAGTCCATTATGGGTGCCGCTCTGTCCAACACCAGTACGAATACTGAAGCTCTGGAGCAGAGCGAAACTTTGGATTGTTTGTGGTTCGACGAAAAGTTTGGCGTCGAGGATTTCTCCCCCGTATTTCGAACAGCGTTTGATGTCCCGAGCAATTCCCACACATTTTGCTACAGCCGCGTTCAGGATATTAAGGCTGGTCGAAGGCAAGTGAAAGTTGCCAATTGGAAGAACAAGTACGAGTTTCATTACCTTACGATGACAGATACGCAGTTGGCGAGTGCATCGGACCTTACGCCAGCGGACGAAGCAGAAATGATGAGCAGCTCCGAACCAACTTTAGTGGCAACTTCAGTAGCACCAACACCAACACTATCACCATCAGAATCCCCAACCACGTCGACACCTGATGCTACAACTACCACACCCACTACAACAACAAATATTCGCTAGAAGTACTAGTAGAATTCTATTTGTCACTTAAAGCTGATGTTATGCTTGTCCCCCACCATGTTCATCAATGACTTTTCCTTTCACTCCAGGTCACCGCTGAATGTCTTGTTCCTTCACTAGACAGAGACTTTAGTAGTATTGTCACTTGCAAATTTGAGCTCTTAAACTACATCTGATCAACTTCCTGCCATGCCGTGCCTTCGATTCCTGGTATTCTTCGTTGCTATCGTTTTGTTCACGTCAAGCTTCGAGACTTTCGCTGAAAACTGCACCATTCAAGGGATCTACGACGCCTTACAGCCACTGCAGCGGACTTTTAACTTCACTACTTGTCAGACTGACACCAACTACACAATGATGGCCCCCTCAGTCGCTCAGACCAGAGAATTCTGTAAAAGTTCTGCATGTCAGGCTCTGTTGACCACCACTTTGTATTCAAGTAAACTTCCTGACTGTGAAGTGGTTGGTAGACTCAAACTCCGTGACGTATTGAACACTGTTGCGTCCAAGTGTGAAGACTCTGAACAAGTGTTGAGCCTAAAAGAACGTGCTGTAGACGACTCTGAACCTCGTAGCAAGGCACAACGAATTTCCGACCACGTTGCGACCATTTTGGGTCATTCTGCTCCGATGGACGAGGTTGGTCAAGTGGTAGGAGCTCTGCTTGGCGTGTTTCGGAAGTAAAGTAGCAAAGATAGCAGAACAACAACCTTTGTATGAAACAATTGATATTGCAGCACTTACTCTTCGCTCTTCTGTTGACGGTGGGCGATGATACGGGCGGCCCATTCACGCACCGTCTTCTTGACTTGAGTTTCGTCGATAGTCGTGAGCTTGTGGTTGTTTAGCAAGTGTTTGCCATTAATCCAGACGTCCGAGACGTGCTCACGACCTGCAACGTACACCATGTGGCTGATGGCGTTGTACATGGGGATCATCTCGATGCTGTCACACTCGACAGCGATCAAATCTGCGCGTTTATTCACTTCAATGGACCCGATTTCCTTCTCAAGTCCAAGAGCTCGAGCCCCGTTGAGTGTAGCCATCTGCAACGCCTCGACCGCCGAGACACTAGAGCTCGTTTATTCACTTCAATGGACCCGATTTCCTTCTCAAGTCCAAGAGCTCGAGCCCCGTTGAGTGTCGCCATCTGCAACGCCTCGACCGCCGAGACACTGGCGCTGTCCAGCGTTTGTGCTTTGGCTAAAAGTGCAGCCAACTTCATCTCAGCCAACATGTCGAGTGAATTATTACTGGCCGCGCCGTCTGTGCCGATGCCCACGTTGACGCCGCGTTTGAGCATTTCCGTGACGGATGCGATGCCTGATGCTAACTTCAAATTGGACGACGGACAGTGAGCTACGTGGGCTCCTGCAGCGGCGACGTCATCTATCTCATCCGTCGTGAGCTGCGTCATGTGAGCGCAAATGAGACGCTCAGTCAAGAGCCCCATACGTTTAAGATTGGCCAGGGGTCGCAGTTTGTGCTCACTCTGGTGGCAGCTCATGGACTGGCGGTTGAGCTTCTCACTGTCAAGACACTCGCTTTCAGTCTCATGCAGATGGATATGAACACGCGCCTTGTGCTTCTTGGCCAGCTCATCTGCACGTTGCAAACTGTTGTCTGAGACGGTGTACGGCGCGTGGGGAGCCATTGTGACGGTGATGAGGTCGTGATTACCAGGCGCGTACTTTTCCAGGTTGGGCTGAGCTTTAGCGAGGTAATCGTCCGGACCAGAACCGTACGGACCAGGAAACTCCATGATGATCTGACCTACTGCACCTCGGAAACCTGTCGTCTCCAACACGCTGCACACTTCGTTGGGGAAGAAGTACATGTCATTGCAGCAGGTAGTTCCACCTCGGAGCATCTCGGCCACAGCGTGCGTCATACCGTCACGAATGAATTCGGGTCCTACGAAGGCGCCTTCAGTGGGCCAAATGTCCTGCGCCAGCCAGTCACAAAGTGGTTTGTCGTCCGCCAGACCACGCAGCAGCGTCATAGCTGAGTGCGTGTGGAGGTTCACAAGACCGGGCGTAACGATGTGGTCAGGTAGGTGACGCTCTTCGAGACCCACAAATTGATGTTGGACTTCGTCTCGGGGTAAAAGCGCCACAATTCGCGAGTTAGTGATGACAATTGCGTGGTCGGAGAGCACCACGTTACTGGGCACCACGGGAACGACAAAAGCAGCGAAGATGATGAGATCTACCGACTCTTTCGTGCTCGAAGCTTCGGTGTCGGGCGCTTGGTGGGGAGGCATGACGGACTAGCGTTTGGATGCTGCAAATTTGTTAACTGACGAATTCCACGCACGCGTGTCCGTTGGAATTAAACATATATGATTGGCTAAAAATGAGGACTACGAGTACATGATTGGATGAAAGTAGGTTTAACACACTTAAGAGCAACTTCAATGAATGTTAAGAAATACCGACCGACACCTACTTCATGTACTTACCTGAATAAGAACGCTACGACGGCGTTAAGTGCATCCATGGGGATGGAATGTCCGACGATGGTGACGATGTTGTCCACCTTGTGACCAAGTGAGTTGTGATGTCCGTCATCGTCCACTGCCATCTCGTGCTGGCTGCATCTTGCGGCGGCGGAGACAGCAACTGTGAGGTTAATAGCATGAGAACCGATGACCACTTCACAGTCGGGCAAAAGACCCGCCGACAAGGTCGAATTCAGTAGCTTCTGACAGGCGGAGCTGTGACAAAAGGCCATGGACTGGTTAAATGATGGAGACGTGAAGGACAACATGGAGTAGTTGGTGTCGGTCTGGCAAGTGACAAAACTCCTGTCATGTGCAATTGGTTGCAACGCATTGAACACTTGGAGGACAGTGCAGTTTTCAGCCAGAACCAAGTGGATCGACAGGAACAGAGCGAGGAATGTTAACAAGAATTGCATGGCAGGACGATTGCAAATTTAAAAGTGAAGAAGGTAAATAGAGGAAATATATCTGAACTTGGGAAATATTCGGAGATCACTGGATTCGAAGGATATATATTGCAGACATTGAGGTATTTTTTTAATATCTGGTGGACCTTCGAAGTCTGAGACGACACCATGATAAGATATCCCACCTACCTTGAATGACAAGTCCTCCGGAAATGGAATGGATGGCTTGACCGACGATGGCAAAACTTGTCCGACGACGCTAATTATTCCTCATTCTGCTTTATACCATCCAAGCCAATGGTCTCCATCATGCTGCTGCTCGGTCTTCTTGGCTTCTCAACTTTCAGCTACGGGGCGGCCCAGTTTTCGGTCCTCATGTACACGGACAGTCAATTCGAAGATTTCTTGGGTCAATTACGATTCGACTCGATGGACCGCTGTTATCCAATTTGCACAGACAGCGAAGCGGTGGCTGCTTTTGTGTGGGATGCTGAGCCACAAGGAACGCAACTCGTCGTCTTTGAGGACTTTGAGTGTCGAGGAAAATCCGTCGCGGGAGGAAAGTCGACCGACGGCGGGCTTTCTGGTATTGCGGCAGGCTACAAAGTGCGGTCGTTTCTCCTCACAACGACGACGAGTGTTATTAATACGCCTACACGAGGTACTGTGCACTCATGTGACGAGAAGAGTGATCTCGTTTACAAACCTTACAATGATACAACAGCCTGGATGTAAGGAATATCACAGTACCGGCAGTATTAATAACTCTGAATTCAACCATGTTGGATAATAACTACTACGTAGTACTATTTCCTTTTAAATTATTATTCGTAAAGTACTATTCTTCCTCATCGCTGACGAGTTCAAATAATACTTGGGTGAATATCGCTTGGTCAGGAAATTGTGCGATTTGCCATCGAAAAGGAAATGATTTTGTAGCCATAAACTGTGTTGGACTCGTGTTAATATCATTGTTGTTCTCGCTATCGTTCGTGGTTCTGGTGAAACATTTTTTGTCTCTACCAATTCCATTTTCTTCAAATCCTGCAAGTTCAGGTGAAAGGAAGAAATTCATCTTGAAAGGCTGAATAGAGTCTTCAATAGTAGTATTAGGACAAGAGATTGGCCTGTCACATTGGTTGTCATTGTGATCTTCATGATTGTTGTTGTTGCGAGTACTGGACGACGATAATTCAGTTGAGTGACAATGTTCGTATCGATATCTTTGTAGCAGTTTCCGAAGTTTCGTAGATCGTGCTTCCACTCGCTTGCTGGCTTTGGCTCGTGCTTCTGCAGCAATTTGAGACCGCGTCTTCTCTTCTTCCATCATATTATTCCACTCTTCTTCACGTAGACGTACTTGCAATTCCCTCTCAGCTTCTCGTTGCCATTTTATCCGCTCTTTTTCGTCATTGAGCTCGAGTTCTCTTCGCTGTTGTCGTGTCTGAGCTGTTTCTTCAAGGACAGTGGCAAGCTCCATCTCGAGTGACGCTTTCATCGCTGTTAAACGAGCAACTTTGGAACTTTGAACGACATTTTGCTGACGAACTTTGTCAAGTTTCAGACGAACACACTCCCGCTCCTTGTGCTTTGCAATGCAACTTTGCTTCACAAACATCTCCAAAGTCATCTAAAACACAAGAAAATAGTGAGTTTAAATTCAAAAGTGCGTGAAAACTACAAGCACAACTTACTTTCTGTCGTAACTGGGTTTCCAACTCGGCCATAAACTTACTTGGGGGTGTAAAAAGCTCTGTCATATCTGCAGTTCCGACCGAATCCGTCTTGTTATCGCCTTCAAGCTCGCTATACATTGACGAGCGCGCAGTCGTCATCGTCGATGATGATAAATGTCTGAACGACTTCGCTCGTACTACCTCAATTCTCATCATTTGCTCTTGTACTCGAAGTGCTTCCTCTTTCTGTTCCAGTTGACGCTCACGCTCGAGTTGGAGTTTGTCGTGTAAAATACGTTTAGCTCGCTCTTGAGCGAGTACAAGTGCTGCAGCGACTTTCTCTGCATTGTCCTTTGCTACTTGTTTGAGAGGATCTTCTTGATTTTTTGAATGTTTTGATATTTTACGCTTTTTCTGGTGAAGATGTTTGCGATTCTTCTGCTGTGGTGGACGTGGCTTACGTGATTTTTCGTTCATGTTGGAGCTAGTTGAAGAGCGGTCTTCGTCCTTGTGACTTAAGTCTCTGCTACTAGTAGCAGGCGAAGAAGAAGACGCCCATGAAAGACCTTCACCATTCGATTTTCGCAAATTTGAAGAGTTTAAGGGAGAAATTTCCCGAAGTTTTCTCGGCTGCTGAACTTCGTATAGTATCTGGTTAATACTCTCAATCGGCCATTGAGACGATGGCTTCACAGACTCCACAGTGGATCTGAACGACAATTGTCGACGGACGAGCGATTTCTTACGTTGCGGCTTCGAAATAGGATTCACGAGAGGGAATTTCTCTTCACAAACAGGTGAATATGCACTAACAGGCGCCGGGATTTTATGAACTGGAAGAGGTCTCGACGGAGTCCGAACTGGTACATTAGCCACTTGAGTAAATGATTCCTGGATTTGAGCCTCTTGCTCGGCGAAAAACCTGCCGATTTTCTCGATCAAGTCGGTCATCTCTCCTACACTCCCAGTCTCTTGTTGTTAAACACTCAATTCCTTCGTTTTAAACCGCCTCTTCACTCCAAAACCCGAGATAGATCAGAGTAGTACCATATAATAACTGTACCAACACCATACATAACTACATGTAGAGCCCTTACATAAAACAACATTCTAATGAGTTCCAGCCACTTGCTGCTCCATCGCTCTCACTTCTTCGAGAATTTTCTTCTGAGCCAATAGCGTCTCTTGTGCTACACGCAACATCACGTCCAGTTTGGACCTAGAAACCACCACATCATCACTGCTACTGTCCGCTCCAGACATGACGGATGAATACGTTTCTGCAGTGGACAAATCGCCAGCTGAAACTCCTCCGTCTGTCCCTGCATCGCCGATAATGGACGACGAGTCCGAGAGAATGGGGACACTCGAGTCAGTATTTGTAGGCCCTAAAGCGTCGTACTCGAGCGTCCCTCGCGGTTGTCCATGTCGCACACGCTCCAGCTCATCAATGAGTGCTCGGATCTCCATTTGCTCCTTCTGGTGACGTCTCGTTCCCCCTCTAAGCATTACAAACACGAAAATGAGCAAAAAACACCTAAAAGTGTCTAAATGGCCCTCACCGTTGGGAAATGGGGCCTGCTCCACGTGTCTGCCGGACCACCTCGCTTCTTCGGTTACGTACAAGCTTCAAAAAAGCCGCGTAATTCAACCGAGGTTCGTTTAAGTTGCCTCCTTGGTAGTAAAACTCATCGTATCCTTGTTCCAGCAACTGCTCCGTTGTGAATCGGTCCGGCAGACGGTTAAATTGCTTGGCACATTGAACGTATTTCTTTAATAGAATCAGTTGGATACATTTGCCGATTTTGCGACGTCTACGAGCCCCAGAGCGGTGATTTTGAGGGGTTGGGGACGTCTGTGAGGCATCGTAGTCGGCAGCTTCTGGATCGGCTAATACAGCGCCATTGTCGCTATTGTCATGCAAGGGGGTAGAATGCACGTGTAGACGTAGTAACGGGTGATCATCGCCACCTTCGTCATCCCCGTCGTGGCCAGGGGGAGGCAGCACGTCGACGCTTAGAATGTCCATTGGTGTCCAGGCAGTTAAATGGGTTAAAAGGGTAAAACTGGTAGTATCAGATTTCTGAGTCCGATGAAAAAAATTAATAAAAATCTGAAAATAGAAAGTATTGAATTAGGTTAATTAAAAGCGGATATTGTCTTCCAATGTCACTTCATGAGGCGAAGAATGGTCCTCATCATAGCCGCATCCGAAACTTCTTGTTCAATGTATTGATGGCATGAGAGCATGTGAAGCTTTGATGTGGAGAAGTTGACGCCTTGGAAAGACACTCGACAGTATGGTAGTTTGAGCTTTGCGAGAGGTGTAAAGAGTGATTGACACGCGGAGCTGGCGCAAATTGCAGCCGCACTTGCGTCCACTTGACATGTTGAGTAGTTGACGTTGGCTCGTAGAGGCTCTAGAGATGATACGAGTTGGCTCGTATTGCAGAAACTTGAAGTTGTCACGACTACACAGAGTGTCGAAAGGAAAACGACAAGCTGAAGCAATGACATGGACGTCCCACTGGCCAATTAGAAAGTAAAGTAGTACTGTAGCTGCTTAAGCAGTCACTGCTGGTGGCATCAAAGGCGTAACGAAATGAAAATTCACAATGGCTACAAATTGGCCCAGCACAGGTTTCACTGAAGTAGCTGTATATATGCGATTTTTAGTGCAAATCTCAGCGTTTTTCCATACTTAGCCATCGTAAAAGCTCGACAGACTCAGGACACCTTCTATCATACTAAAATTTAGTCATCCTATGGAAGTCTCTGACCCCCCCGTCAATACTTCATCTGTAGAGCAGCTCCGTAGAGCCCCCAGTGTGTCTGCTGCGTCCCCTAACGCTTCGTCTTCTGCCTCGAGTTCCGGTGCTGAAGAATCGAGCGAGAAACTGCCACCAGCCGCACCGATGCTCAAGCCTGTTGATCCTGCGAGTGACGAGGACGCAGGTGACGCCCTCACAGTCACCGGGTCAGCTGCTGCTGGATTGGCCAATGCTTTTGGCCTCATGAAGGACCGAGCAGCTACAGCCAAGAAGACACTTGGACCGCAGCTGCTGCATATGAGGGACCAAACCAGCAAAAAGTGAGCACAATTGTGCAAATAAGACCATTTTAGTAGGATAGACTAAATATTTGCTACTTTTTTGTGTATGGGTATCAGAATGGAGAAATACCAACCTACAATTGTCAAGGCCAAGACGTCAGCTTCTGCAGGATTAACGACTGCGGCTAGTAAGATGAAAGAAGGATCTACACAGGGATGGAGTATGTTGAAGACTAAATTGGCAGCAGCAGGACCTGTAGCTGAGAGGATCCACACTATGGGACTAAATGTTATGACGGACATTTATATGGGAGACACGACGGTGGAGATGCTCGAATACGTTGAAGATCCCAAGAGAGCGAGCTGTCTCTTCCTCAACAAGTACAAGGCAGGAAACTCCACCGCAGATTCTCCGTCTTCTCGAGCAAAAGGACTTTTAAGAATGAGTAAGTTTTTTTGTATATTGAATTAATGGTTTCTGATGTACTGAGATAGTTTTTGTGTGGTTTCTGGTTATTGTAGCGCGAGCAATCAGCAATTCCAGTGTTCATTCCGTTGACAACGACACAGTTTCTACTAGTTTAGCTGACCAGTGTTTCGCTTCACCTTATGTGTTGGGCACTATCCTCCTCTTCTGTGGCGACCTTCCTGTTCTAGCACGTGTGTCTTGTGTAAACAAAACTTGTCGAGACTTTATTACTTCAGAGCGTCGACTGGAAAAGTTTTGTGTGCGGTACGGCCAACTCACAGCTACCGTTCGCTTTGCATACTGGGAGAAGACGACGAAAGTCCGAAAGACGCGCGATGCATCGGAACTCGACTACGACACGTATTTGCAGATGGCTCTGTCAAAAGGTGATGCAACGGAGCTTATTATGACGGATGTTCGACGTACGTATGGCCGTGTGGCCCCTCACAAACGCGCAGCCAACCACAAGGACGAAGTGACTGAAGAAGATTTGACAACACAACTGAGCGAGATTCTACACGCGCTTGCAGGTCGATTCCCTGCTGTTGGGTACTGTCAAGGCATGGATTATATCGCAGCTCACGTGCTCAACAAAGTCAAGAAAAGTGGATGTGCCGCGGATACAAAAGCTGAAGCGGAGAAATCCTTTTGGCTGCTTGTGACGCTGTTTGAACAGTATGAATTGCACGATATGTTCGCCCCGGGACTCCACACGTTGCACATGCATTGTTTCCAGACGCAACGACTACTGGATCTGTCAGAACCTGCTCTTGCCCAACATTTTGCCAGCGAAAAAGTGCCGATCGAGATGTTTGCAGTCGGTTGGTTCCAAACTTTGTATCTCTACCTGAATGTTCTTCCTGCGGATTCCCTCAATCGAATTTGGGATATCTTTCTCTTTGAAAGGAACTGGAAGATTATGCTTCGTGTTGCGGTGGCGCTGCTTCAGCTGTCGCGGGAATTTGTGATGGACAAACCCATCGACGAGATTATGCTCTTCTTCAACACATTTGCAGATATAGCAGACGAGTTACTGGCAGAAGCGCCGCTGACAGAGCGCGCTTTGCGTCTCAAGGTGACAAATACCGTCCTCACGAAACTCCAAAAGCAGCACATTAAGTCCAAGAGGTCTCCCACCAAGACTCAGATGTTCAATTAGGAATATGCGCAGGAATTGATGAGGATGTGGTTTAGTCGGCTACAGTGGTCACAGTAATGAATCTCATTGAATTTATATTGTGTTGGGAAATAGTTTTAGCTTCCACACAAATTGATCAAAGTGAAAATATTTATGAATGCAGATTATTATAATAAATTGTGTGTGGTAAAACTAATCTCACTCTTACTATTTATGGTTGCACCAAAAATATTCTCAGTCTGTACAAGCTAAGTCATAGATCCAAGTACAACCCGCCACCAGGCAATGTTCCGATAGTGGCGTCAGTTACCACCTCGCTGTTGCTGCTTGATGCCACCTTGTTGGCAAAGTGATCTGGGTACCTGTGAATAATGTCCCGGAGGTGCGGAAATAACTGCTCGATATTCCAGGTCCCGTCGATATCTAGAGACAGTCCGCATCGAATCATTGCCTTCCAAGCGTAGGTGAGGCCATTCTTGTCTCGCTTTGAGTTAACCTCTTTGACAGCTTCTGCTGCGAGCTCCAAGAAAAACCCCTTGTCGGGAATTTTCAGCTTGCCTGACCAGGCACCACCCTTCCGAACTTTGTCCTGCCATTGGTCGTCCTCAATAAGATCAATCTTCTTTTCATTCCATTTGCGAGACCACACGTCCTTGATCTTAACGATGACGAACGAGTCTGCTGGTTGACACAAATCCGTGGCGTTTGCTGGAAAATACCTAAGACGGGCATTCAGTTTGTCCAGCTCAGTCTGGCATTCGTCTTCGCTCAAATGGGAGGAGCAGTTATCCAGAAAGATTGTTTTTCTCGCGCAAGCCGGTCTCCACTCATTGATCTTCGTTCTCCAAGAAATTCACGGAAAAGCCGCTTGTCCATCCAGCATTTGGGACCTGTTCGATAGCACACCCCTGGGGTGTCGTCCTTCACTCCCCGTATCGGATAGCTTGAGTCCTTGTTCATGAAAATCAGCGTCGGCGGAAGAATCCTAGCTCCAGGCCCCACCAGATATCCTGACAACCATTGTCATTCCTTCCCCTCCCGAGACTACGTCAGCCTATTTGATCTTCTTCTCACCAACGAATCCGAGCGTCTTCCCGTTGTCAAAGTCAATGACAAAGTGCGTTTCATCAATGTTCTCCACCGTGTCCTCGTTAAGCGAACCGTTCTCGAAACCTCGCTTCATCTTGCCGAGGTGGGATGCAACGGCTTGCTCAATCTCTTGCTGTTTAGCCTCGCTAACTTGTTTCTTGCCAGTCTGGGTGCGCAGTACAATGTTATGGCATTCCATAAAAGATTGGATCCATCTAGGCGTCACCTTATCTCGGAGAAGGGATCCCTTGTTGTCAACACTGTCGTTGTCATATCCATCTCCCTGTGTCTTCAGGATACGAAGCGCTAACTGACGCAGTAGTGGCGCGTCAAACTTGAGCCCAGCCTTACGAAGGCGATCAAACTCATCAACGAGATGACTGTATAGCCAGGTAACCCACTCGCTGCGACGACGACCACGACCCGGCAATACTTTCAAGCTGACACGTTTCCTACCGCCTTGGCGTCTGGACGAGAGAGTCCTGCAGTGTAGCCTTCTTCCTCCACCAATCCATGGCCTTAGCAATGTTTGAGTTTCTCGTCCTCGAATTAAAAATCTCCGGAAACTCGTCCACAGCACCAGCGAAAACACCCTTGCTTCCACCCTCTCCACGCTGACCCATTTGCTCCTCGATCCATCGTACCACCTTTTTACGCTTGATAATCACCGTCGTTGCTGGACGACTCCGTGTTCTTGGAGGTTTGTTATGAGCAGTGGTATTCACGTCACGTTTTATCACACCTGTCGACGAGCTTGTAGACGAACATGGGGAAGCGCTGTGCACCACTGGATCCGTACGCTGAAAGGCCGCAACAATAGAAGAGCTCGAGGTCTCCGACGGTCTGCCTTGTTCCGTTTCACATCGTGGACATAGTACGCATTGACCATAGCCTTCCTTTCCGAAAGGGGTTCAGCAAAAAGGATGCATGTAGGCGGCACAAACTGGGCAGACGTGCACACTGCCAACCATGCCGCCACATCCACCGCAGTGAGCCGAAGCGTGCGACTCGCTCATCAGTCTTGAGTGGTTGGTTGGGGGTGCAATGCGAGTTTTTCTACCCCCTTTTTGTAGCCAAACATGGCTGTCAGTAAAGAACGGAGGATGCCGGTACATATAATCACATAAAAGTTGAGTTTTTACATTCTATCTTAAGTACGATCTGAAGTGTATACAGTCAAGGTGCAGACGGGTGCCAATTTACGGGACAAACCAAGGGACATGACAGACACACATCACCAATGAAAAGGGACAATCGGCACCCGGTTACAGCCACTGAGTGGACCGAACTCACAGTGCGGTGATCGTTAGGGCAGTCATTAAACCACCATACCAGAGAATAAGCCCGATAGTGAAGCACATATTAAATTTTGTGGTGAGATTATTTATCAATGTCAGGATTTCTTTTTTACATAAATTAATCTGTACGACCGGCGATGAGATTATAGAGCATGTGATATTATTTTCCAATAGAGATTAATTACCGTAACCACTGTAGTGATTGCAACAGGAAAAGGTAGTCACAATTGTTGAGCGATGCAGATTGCAAATTTTCGTATTTTGGTAACCTGTTGTGCCTTTTCTGCCAAAAATGCCTTATTGTAGGGCCTTTCTCCCAACTCTGAGCTCCTTACCTTGATTGCACATGCTAAACATTATTGTCTATTGCCCAAGTTGTGCACTAAAGTGCACAACGGCATACTAAAGTGAACCCTGTAAAGATAGTTATTAGTTAGTTGTACCTGGCCCACAGTAAAATCCTTCCATTAAAAACATACAACTGACGCCGCAGATTTCAGCGCAGCTTTCCGCATTGTAAAAAAACGGCGACCTGGTTGCTGAGAAAATGAAGGCTGACGATCGGGTAGTTGGAAAGACCAAGAAGAACCAAGGGAGGACTGGGGTCATCAAAGCCGTGTATAAAGAACGCCGTCAGCACTCATTTGACGTGCAATGGGACTCAGGTCAAGTAGAAAGAGTGGCCGCACGTGCTATTACCCCTGCAATCGGTGTAGCTGTGGAGCGTGGTGGTGAACTGCGATGTGAACCTTCGTTCGTGGACCTACTTGAGGAAGCTGGAGATGATCAAATCGACTGCTATGAAGACGACTCGTTTGAGTCATCGAGCTCAGAAGACGATGGAGGAATTAGTTGCGTTGTCGCTAGTGACTTGGAGTCCTTCGTCGCAGATACAGACGTCGTCGAAATCACGGTCGCAAGTGGTACCCGTGCTACTCTGTTACAAATGATGCAGCGTCGTCTGGACGGTATTATAGAACTGAGTTTCGATGGCCGCTCATTCTCGAGCTTGGTATCAAGAAGGAGATACAATTTTTCTATTACTTTACCCCATGGAGACGCTAGAGTTGACTGTAAAGCACACGAACTCAGTGCTTACGACTAAGAAAAAACATGTTTGACTCCTGGGGAATTCCTGCGGTGGCTTGGAATTCGACTAGCAATGGCATGTGATCCTATTCGCGGAGGAATTAAGCGCTACTGGAGCACAGTAGTCCGTGAAGACTGCATCGACGTACCTCGTGATTACGGTACACGATTTTGTGCGATGGAGAGACTGGTATAATGCTCAGAATGGACGTAATGGAAGGCACCAAGCGCCAGTCTGAGAAACCCTACGCTAATTTAGGAGAAGGTACGGCATGTGTGCTGCGGCTTGCGCAGCCGTACAAGGGCACAGGGAGAACCGTCGTGGGCGACAGTGCGTTCAGCTCTGTTAAAACACTAGTGGAACTAGAGAAGCTATTTGGGCTGTACTTTATGGGTCTTGTGAAAACTGCGCATCGTGAGTATCCGAAGACGCAAATGGCTGCTTGGTATGCAACGCGGCCAACCAGAGGGAGCTGGAAGGCGTTTGTTTAGCAGGACCGAGTTCGAAACAGACATGTACGCGTTGTGCTGGACCGACAAGAAGCCGAAAATGATCATATCAAATCGGGGAACTACATTACCAGGCTCGGAGAGTGTTCGTATACGGCACAAACCATGTTAGAATCTGGAGATCGCAACCTCGGGAAGGGAACAAGTGTCACGATCCTACCAGTACCTTGAAGCCGTATTGACAAGTGGAGAAGATGGCGTGCCTAGCCGGAAGTACAAACTAAAGGTCAATATCTAATCGCACTCGCCGATTTTCCCGAACTATCAGATGCATCACTGGCCACGCCATCGTCAGCGTTGTCTCCGTCGACATCGTCGTCGCTGTCCACGTATTCTGACGAGCTACTGCTGCGCTTACGCCGCTGTTTCTTCCGCGGCCCCGCCGTCGCTGAAACACGACGACGGGCAACAGTTTTGCCGCACTTTCTTATTCAATAGAAACCGTCCCAGATTCGCAGGTGGCGCAAAAACAGAGAGCGCCTCGAGCAGACGGCGAATAGAAACCCAAAAGCGAAGACAGTGTCCAAAGGGCGCCCGCTAATTGATGCTTCTTTTGAAGCAGAGGTGGCCGCCTGGATCAGAGGACGTAGAGAGCAAGATAATGTGGCGGGGGCTACAGACTTCCTCCACACAGCCAAAAAAGCGGCCCATCCCTTTATATAGATATTCCGAAAGGGAGTATCCGGATACAGCTTTTTTTTAACCCACATTTTGACGGGTACAGCTTTCCTCAAAATTCTGTAGTCTGCCGGCTTTGTATGTCGTTGTCTGTAGTGCAGAAATTACACTGTACTGTTCTATGTCGTACTTAACAGTGAGCTATACACATTGTATACACTTGCGCGATTGTGGGGCGAGAACCGCGCACGGAAATTTTGAATAGAACGCTCAATACAAATCTAAGATACATGTACTATTAACCCTTTCGTGCGTCACTAGCCCAGATCATACTATACAAATTCAAGTGTTTTCTTCGTAGAAGGGCGCTACCAGCGCCCTCAAAAGAAAATCACGGTACTTCTGCGAAGGCACGACGCAAATTACAATCCTCAAGGAGCTGTGTCATAGACAGCCAAGAGCTTTAAAAGGGCGGTGTAGGCGCCGTTTTAGAAAAACACGGTACTTCTTGAGACCGATCTTTGATTGGCTGAAGCTCTATTTTTCGAAACGACTAGCGCAACTGATGAACAATTGGCCAAAATAAAATCGTTCGACAGATACTTACCGGTATATGACGAAGTAAACTAAATATCTTCGCTTGACGATCGTGTGCCAGATCCCTTGCTCCCTTTAAGAATAGGCCCAGCAAGTGGACCGTTTTCTCATACTGCAGAGCCAAACCTATTATATGTGTGGTGCTGGGGTTTGATACAGCGTTTAGTTGTATATATCTTGAATAATGTAAGGACATCGTTTAGTTGTATATATCTTGAAGAATGTAAGGACGTCGTTTAGGTGTATATATCTTGAATAATGGATGGACGTGTCTGTAAAAGAATAACCTCTGTGTTTAGATACGATATGCGCTTTTGAAGATTGATCACATAATCTATATACCGAAATCAAATATTATATCAACGCGTGTCCGCACATCATTCTCCCCCATTGCGCCCCCGGCCACCCCAAGAAAATGTGCGGGGCATCCAAGCGCAGGAACGATACTGAACCCACCACGGAGGAGAAGCGCTTCCGCCGCACGAAACTGCCCAATGATGCCACAACAACCTCAACACGTACCGGAGACGTCTCTGCCTTTCGGGATGCGTGGGATGTTCTGCGGAAAGCAGGCTGGACATCACGTCCCCCATCGAGTCGAAGTCTCGACGTCCGCTTCCAATACATAAAACCCGGCTCCACTCCTGCGGGAATCGAAGTTCATAGCGAACTCAACTTGCGCCAATTGCGTGCTCCACTTGGTGGGATCTTCAACGCAGACACTGCGTACGATGTCCTCAAGGACGCGGTTAACGCGCTCAGTCTGACCATCGGTCTGTGGATGGTCTGCTGTAGACATATCCAACTTCGTTCCTAAAAGCCGGAAGAAATGTTGCCAGAAGTGGGACACAAAGCGAGGGTCGCGGTCACTGACAAACGCCTCTGGGAGTCCGTGATGGCGAAAGACATTGTCAATTAAGTGCTGAGCAACTTGTGGAGCAGTAACATTGCGTTTAACGGCCACAAGCCGAACCATCTTGCTCAAGCGACAAAAAAAACCAACACGCCAGTGTGGCGTCGCCCATCGGGTGGTAAATCAAAAATGAAATCCATACTCACTGAGCGCCAACAGTCCCCGGGGACAGTCAAACCAATGAGCGGCGCAGCCGATGATGGAGAGGGTTTTACCCGCTGACATGTTTCACACGTCTTGACGTAGGAGCGAACCCATTTGTACATGTGTGGCCACCAGAAATCACGGGCCACAGACGTGTACGTCTTTTCGCGACCCAAGTGGCCACTGTGGATGTATCATGCGCCTCGAAGAGGATGCGATGACGAATGCCCTCGTCGTTAGGGACGACAAGACGAGGTTCATCTCCGAGATCTACTTGGTAGTAGAGTAGTCCATCAGCGAGGGTGAACCTGTGCAACTTGGCCTGCTGACGGGAAGTGAGCTGTTTCTTTGGGCCCGGTCCGGTTCCTAAGACACTGACCAGATCCCTCAGATCATCGACCTGCACACTCTTGAGACAAACGGCGGGGAGAGGGGTGAATGGAGGTGAGCGTGTGCGAGCGCGCGTAGCCACAGCAAACCCGTGCGGGTTCCCGCGAAGCAGGGCCGCGCGGTATTTGCGGAGGCGGGCCCAGCGCCGAGCGAACCGAGCCTTGCACTCGCCAGGAGTTAGAATCTTTTTATC
>JAIKVB010000244.1:0-34312 GCA_024679045.1 Phytophthora brassicae | reverse complement strand
TTTTTTGTCTTCAATCTAACCTGTCATATATCATTTAAACTGATCGGTTGATAACACCCACCAGCCATCAGGATGGACGCGTTCGTGCGGCGGCAGCTGTTCGCGTCAGACGTAGTGCTTGTCGTAGCTCAGCCGTCGGATAGTGACGTCGCTCAAGAGCTGCAGACGCTTGTAGAGACACACGGGGGCGTAGTTTTGGAGCAATTGGCACAAGACGAAGCCCGAGACGTTAAATTTCTGCTGCTGCCAGGAATTCAAGACCCAGAAATGCTTAACCGCTTCACTACACAAGGGCGTGAACTGCTGCAAGCCAAATGGGTACATGACAGCGTCCAGCAGAACCGACGACTGGCCACCGCCGCCTACCGCGTGATTGAAGCAGCTGAGGAGGAGCCACCAGCCAAGAAGCGCAAAGTGGCCGACTTGTTCGCCGTTCAAGGTGCGAAGGATGCAGCACTACCCCAACCCTTTATAAGGCCCTGGAAGACGGTGCAGAACTCACTTTTAGTGCTGGATGCGCGTGCTAAGCAGCCGCAGGAGACGCAAAAAGCCAAAATTGCGTCGTTCGACTTGGACGGAACTCTAATCGTGACTAAAAGCGGCAAGAAGTTTGCTAAAGATATTAGCGACTGGAAATGGTTCCATCCTTCACTCGTTCGTGAGAAACTGGCGGAATTGGCTCGCAACGGGTTCACACTGACCATTTTTTCGAACCAAAATGGAGTCGCTAAAGGACACAGCACAGTGGCTCAAGTGCAGGTACCGCTACTTTTTAATTGGTTTTATATGAAAATGATGTTTTTTGTAGGCTGATGGTTGTGGCTGCTGCAGAGCAAATTGGCGGCGATCGTGACGGCGTTGGACCTGCCGATGTTGGTGTTTCTAGGGACGGAGAATGATGTTATGCGGAAGCCACGTCTAGGAGCTTGGGATGAGTTGAAGAAGATGCTGAGCGAGAATGGCGAAGATATTATTGATAAGGAGGCCAGTTTCTACTGTGGTGACGCGGCCGGACGACCCAAGATTGCGGGCCGCGCGAAGGATTTTGCTGCGACGGACTATAAATTCGCACTCAATGCGGGTATTCGATTCTGTACACCGGAAGATTTGTTTCTCGGATCGAAGCAGCGAATCCACACGCGTCCAGACACGTGGGAGTTGGGTTTTGACCCGAAATCGATTATCGTCAACGACTCAGCTGGTACGTTGTGATTAATTATCTTTCGGTAGTTTATTTGCTTCTTATGAACAACAGACTGACGCTTTTTATGCTGTAAATTTGAAGAACCATCGTTGATTCCTGCTTCTGCAGAAACCACGAAGTCCGAGCAAGAAATCGTTGTTCTCGTGGGTCCCCCAGCGTCTGGGAAGTCGTTCTTTGCTAAGACTTTCTTTAACTCCTACGTCCTTGTGAGCCAAGACGAACTACGTACAGCTACGAATTGCAAGAAGAAGTGTCTAGAGGCTATCGCAAAGAAGAAAAGTGTAGTCGTTGACAACACGAACCGCGACCCTCGCGCTCGAAAGGAGTGGATTTCAATTGCCCAGGAAAAGGTTTGTTCTATGACTATAGAGGCTATCAAGTGTTGGAATACTTACATTTGTATATTTTTTTTCTTTTAGAACCTACCGATCCGTTGCTTCCAACTGGATGTTGACAAACCGCTATCGATGCATCTCAACACGTTTAGGTCGCTAACTGAGCAGAAGAAGATCCCGGATGTCGCCATTCATGGATTTTACAAGAATCTCGTGCCACCGACTGTAAGTGATCAGTATAAAAATGCAACAATGACTGGATTTGTGCTGATGACAAAAATGGTTCGTGTCTGTTAGGTTAACGAGGGGTTTGAGGAAGTGGTGAAAGTCCAATTTCGTATCGACAAAACCTCGTCCAATGCTCACAAAGCTCTTCTACAATCCTATATTTGAAGCCTCTTGAAAGCATAAAGGCTCAGGACAAAGTTCACTATTAATACCAGTTCCTCTTTCTGACTGTGAGCGTGTGCTGCATGGTGAGGTATTTTAAGGTGTTCCTGATGAAAACAGAGGGGCCAGAACGCTTTTGTTTGTGTCACTTTTCACTTCGTCGTGTGGACAGAAGACACAAGTGAAAAGCAGCGGAAATAGAGTACGTAAATGTCGTCTAAAATCAAGGATGGGCTTTTCATGGGCGACATGGACGCTGCTCAAGACGCAGATTTCCTTCAGTTGAACGGGATCATGCACATCATCAATTGCGTCCCCCGTCAGGTGCCCAACATCTTCCAACAGAGCCTCGGCCTGTCTTACACTGCTTGTGACCTCGAGGACGTTCTTCGACGACCATTTTTCGACCTCAAGAACCGCGAGTTCACGCACATTATTCAGCTTATCGACCGAGCTCTTGAACGCACGGAAAGCGTGCTGGTGCACTCGTTGAACGGAGTCAATCGCAGTCCCAGCATTATGATTGGGTATTTGATGGTAAAGTATTGCTGGGGTCTCGACAAAGCGCACGAATATGTGATGATCAAGCGCTCGGACATGAAGCTGCACGAGAGTTACATTGACCAGCTTTGCTCGCTCGAATCGCAGATTCAAATAGATCGCCCACACCGCGCGTCAGAGCATCAGCTATACGAATGGAGCACGCACAATTCGGACCCAAAGACCGACGAAACCGTGCTCATTCACACCTTCTTGAATACCGGATCTGTACCTGATGCGAACGCAACAATCGAGCGCAAACGAAACGGAAGTGGTAGACGTCTTCGTGGCTCAGCTTCTACACGACGACTAACCTGGATCGATCAAACTTCTGAAATGGTACGCCAAGCTGTCAATAATGCTGCATTTTTAGCCCTATGGTGAAATTTGAGCTAATGTCATATATCATCTTTAGCGGAAGCTTCACCCGTCGTTGTTGGTCCGACCCGAGCGTCCACCCAATAATTCATACAGCAAGATGGTTGCGGTGAGTAGCGCTTACAATAATTTCTACTTCTCTTTCAGTCTGCTAACAAAGATGGTGATGTTACGTAGGCGAACGGATGGGTAGACTTGCTTGATCCTTCACCGGCACTGGCTCAGCAAGCCAAAATTAAGGTTGGTTCGTACGCGTATCTAAAGCTGTTGATTCATGGTTTCCTTACATTTTTTTATCTTCGTTCGTGTATCATAGGAATTGACACCAGAAAATGATCTTTTACCAACTCGCGTAGCTTTTGGCGACCTCTCGTCCTCTGGATTGAGTTCAAAGCTTGACCCCCGTCTTGGGAGTAGATATGTGGATGAGCCGGAGTTTGATATGTCAAATCCGTCAGTTGCTGAAGCACCATTGGTACACAATAGCAAGCGACTTCACTCTTTCTCAGCACCAAAAAGAACCGAGATTCTAGACGACGAAGTATCCACTTCTCCATCCACAGTGAGTGAAGAGCTTGACTTCATGCCTGAAGAACCGTCGTCAAAATCCAATCCTCGGTACCTTCGCGGAACTCTGGCGTCTATTAATTCGCGTCCGCGTCGTGTACCAAACTCCAATGGTTCGTACCGGTCATCATCAACGTCTACGAAACGCGTCTCACTTCCGGGTAGTGGACGAAGCTCCAGCTCTAATGCCATTTTGGGTACAACTGGGTCAAAAGAGACCAAAGCTCCATCAAAAGGGGTGGCCAGAAAGGTGGGTAAAAGCACCACGACATCGACTTCTCGGTCGGCTTCAACAACAACTCAGAGTCGTGTCTTTTTCAGCGTTGATTTCCCACCACCGCAATCTTCAACCACATCGCTTTCGAGTCGCAACAGAGGCGGCCATATTCTCACAGGTTCATCACGCCGTTCGATGGTTGATCCACTCTCACAGCAACCGCAACACTCCGGCCGGATGCGTCCACGAACGGCACCGCCACGTATGCGTAGGGACGTTGAGACGCACGATTTACTGCAGAGTAAGAAGGTTGAATTGGGCGAATTCAGTCGAATGTCGATCGACCCCAGTACGCAGTCGTCTAACCGCTTACACTCATCTCTAGACTTCACGAACGACTCAGCAACAAGCAGCAGCTCAACTGGTCGACGAACTGCTACCTCTTCCACTACTGCCACTGGTTATAATCGACCGAAGACTTCCCGAGCGTCATGGCGGTAGACTCGATAGCTTTCTCAAATGGTGAATACAAAAGACTCAACAACAAAAACTCGATGGAAAAATGAAAACAAAGCTCAAAAGTTACGATGATCCCAATAAAACACACACAACTATGCTGAGATTATTCCTTCCGGCGGTTTATCAGGGAAGAGGCATCTGGAAAGCTGATTATCATACAGTCAGGCCTCCCGAAGAAATGAACCAGTGCCAATAATGCCAATAACCCGGGTCTCAACTACTACCATGGTATTGAAAGAGGGATATGGACACACTAAGCTCCTAGCAACACTAGCATGGACATCTACTTGCAATACCAACAGGTGCAAATGTTTACACTTGATAAATGTATCGATAATTAACGCTGGAACCATGGTATTGAAAGAGGGATATGGACACACTAAGCTCCTAGCAACACTAGCATGGACATCTATTTGCAATACCAACAGGTGCAAATGTTTACACTTGATAAATGTATCGATAATTAACGCTGGATTTCTACTTGCAATACCAACAGGTGCAAATGTTTACACTTGATAAATGTATCGATAATTAACGTTAAACTCACATGCAGTTATGCCTCAGCTTCTTGTCCTTCGCCATCGTAAAGCAAAGTACGGAGGACCTCGGCGGTCTTCGGCTTCTTGCTCACTCGAAGTCTGCTCACTGCGTTTTCATGGCTTAAAAACTGTCCTCTTTTCTTCTCACGAATGATGAATTTGGCAGTTGTGTCGCCCACGCCTTCTATCAAACGTAACTCGCGATACGAAGCAGTGTTGATATTCGGTGGTTCCAGAAGACTTCGATACGCACAACTTGCAAAAGGTCCAAAATATTGAGAAAATTCGTCTTTCGAGACGATTCCGCATCGTGGAGGAAGTTCAAACTGGTCCACCAATTCAGCTGACGTAATGAGCAAAAACACGTCTGAGTTGCCCTTCAAGCCTTTTACTCGTTCCTTCTCGTACGTCGCTTTGCTCAACTTCTATTTATTTTGCAGCAATTTACATTGAATCACTTCATTGCACTGCATTTGCTTGTTCCCGACCACCACTTCGATCCTCATAAAGATGTTCTCAGCTGAGGCATTGGCCCCATTGATGACGCTCGTATCCATATACGAAAGATTTACATCACCATCACGATCAGTAACAACCGTTAAACTGTCGCCGACGGACTTTGTATCATGTTGGTGGATAGCATTCACCACCGTGCGCGTCTTCGGTTCTTTAATCAAAATCTTATGGATGTTACCGAACCGGACACCAGCGTGAAATTCAGTTAATGGCATTTCCATTCCATAAAAAGCGATCGATTTCACACGGTGGAACGCCACAAACTGCTCAAACCGCTGCCATCCCAGTACAGAGCGTGTGATATTCTCGTCAAAGTTGTCTACTTCACCAAACCATTGTGGAATTGTCCGCATCAACATCTCCAGAAGAATGAAAGCGCATTCCAAATGACCGTCACTTGTCCATCGAAAGAAACCAAAACTTCGAAGACAATCCACTGTCATGTCGGTACGGCCAATACGTTGAAACAAGGTATAACGACGGCGAGAGAGGATTGCAGCGAGCACTTCTTGACAATTGGTGGGGCATTGAAAAAATACATGCGCGAAGATATCCCCACATCGGAGTCGCAGTGCATTGCGAACCCGATCAACAAAGCTCGCTGGGTCGACTTCCTCTGATTGATCTTTCGTGTAACCACCCATAACGTCGTCTAATACTTCCAGTGCTCGGCCATGCCCACCCATATCCTCCACCAACTGTATTCGCGATAAAAGTCGCAAGTTTTTGTACCGTCATTCACGAAGACCGTCCACACACAAGATCACCGTCATATCCTTCACGTCGTCAATTTTCTCCAGTTTGGCCAAGATATCAATAACGTTTCCAATCGTTAGAGGAAAGTTTCTGAAAGATCGATTCAACTCGAAAGTAAACGTTGACCAACCTTTTCTGTCTTTCGTGAGTTGGTAAGTCAATTTTCTCCAGTTTGGCCAAGATATCAATAACGTTTCCAATCGTTAGAGGAAAGTTTCTGTAAGATCGATTCAACTCGAAAGTAAACGTTGACCAACCTTTTCTGTCTTTCGTGAGTTGGTAAAGCATTCGATAACTGACGTCAAATTCGGAAAGTCCGAATTAAGCAGTTTTCCAGTCGCACAAGTGCCATTCTCGAACGTCACACGAAACTCATACGCACTCTTCATTCTACTGACCAGCCCACGATCCCCCATTGCTCCGCAGCTGTACACAACAAACCCTTCATTTCATCCAGCATCCGCGATTTCCCCGTTCCTGGTCCACTCACCACGAAAAAGAGAGCATGTTTCTGCTTGTCCTGATTCCCCTCCTTCCAAGCGTCACAGCAAGCGGGTCCTCTGATGCAAGACTGGCGCCAAGCTCCGCTGCTCCTTGATAGGGCCAATCTTGAGTCAAGATTGGACAATACAGTATCATATTGTATTGTGAGGCAGCAACACCCGTAGTAATGATTGCAATATGAGCGGTGACAATAATAGTAATATCCGTATATATAGTATATTGTCACATGTGCGGCATACAAACAACAAGTCAAGCTTCACAAATCAGATATGGGGATTATGACGTGGTACTGTAACAACTACATACTCTCATAGATGCTGGAAATCATTATTAATCAGGAATAGCTGAACTAAGGCTCATACCAATCAGCGGCACTCGACATGCATACATGAGTCGCTAGCAATGATTAAGATGATGTAAGTACCGATATGTTTACTGAAGAAGCCTTACACATTAAAGTCTAGGCCCTTTGCCTATCAAATTCCGAGTTCTAGACAAGGTTAATAACTTGAACGAGACGGTCCGACAGCATCGAATTGTTTTCGATCTTGTATCGGCAGTGTATTTAAAACAAGATTGTCTACTTTTGTACTGGTACGTAGCTGCTCCGCTGGGAGTGAATATGTAACCCATTGTGGACTGAATCAGTACGCTAGCTTGATATTTGGCAAGTAGTTGGCAGGTAGGCGATGACCGCCCAGTTCCGACGACAACATCTCCAGCACCGAGTTGCGTTACGGCAACTCATTAATATCAATCTACGGTAATACGTCATGTGTATCCGAAACAAAACGTAAGAACCCAAAATTCCTTGTATAGCGATATTATTGGAACAATATTGTATTTTATTGACTTCGTCAATGTTCAATAATCAATTATTGTAGAGGGACAATACAATAATAACGGAAATCCTATTATTATTTCCGAGGCCTGATCTTGACCACTGCCACATAGTCGCTTTGCCTTCCATTCAAGCGAATTCAGTAGTTTTTCCTGTTGCACTTCAGCTGATACACCACCTACGCTGCATACATTGGTTCACCAAGAAAGTAAGTTATTTATCAGCACTGGCATTCACAAACGCACACAGTTAACCTACCGTCATTCACATCAGACACTCGAAGCTGCACCGACACTTGCACGATGAGCGCATGTTGCTCTGAGCCACCAAACGACCCAATCGGCGAATCCTTTACCAACGCCTGCTTCGCGTTGTATGCCGTCTAGTTTGGGAACACAGTGAGGTCGGACGCAACGACAGTCCTAGGGAGGGCACGTGAGACTATGTAAAACATAGAATCCCGGAACGTATCCACATCCTCAATATCCACGACAACAGAAGTCACCGACGTCATCGCAGTGCCGTCCTGGGATCTTAAACGGAAAACTCGAGAATGGCTGACAAGTACACGCGGAATAAACCTCGGACTGATTGATGGTCATGGTCATGCATCTAAAACAATTTGATTTAAACAAATTAAGAAAAACTGACTTCAAGTTGCCTATTTGCTGATGAAATCCTATCTGAATGGATCTCTGTGAAAAGTCGGTGGCCCTTCATCAGTCTATAGAATTCCTTCAAGATGAAGAAGTTGTTCAAGTTGGCGTCCAAATTTCATGGTGTTGGGCCTGTGGTGTTTGCATGGCATCCGAATGGGACGTTCCTAGCCACGGCTGGTAAAAACGGTCTCGTCCACATCTTCGACCGCCAGGGCGAGCAGCACGACGAAATTGGTTTGGATCTTACCGCTCCAGTTATAGCTCTGGAATGGGATACCGAAGGTAGTACACTAGCTATTTTACAACAAGGCAGCAACGTCGTACCTTTATGGGACAACGGCACTCGCTCAACATTGAGTTTGGACACGAACCTGAAAGATCCAACGTTCGCTCGATGGTCAGTTGAGGGGTCTCTACTGGCTGTCGGAACGCAAAAGGGGAACCTCGTACTGTACAGTAAAGTGACTCGAAAACTTGTCCCTGTGGTGGGGAAGCACTCACGTCGCATTCTTTGTGGCACTTGGAACGGTGATGACAAATTGGTTCTCGGAGGTGAAGACAGGATGCTCACAGTGAGCAACCCACAAGGCGATACTATTGAACAGCGAGAACTGAGCCACACGGTGAGTAAGAAGAAACTTAGTATGAAGTGCAAGTCATTAATTGTTTTGTGTTATTAGCCATGGGACATCAAGTTCGGACGAAAGCGTGGGGACTCAATGAAAGCGGCACAACAATTGATTGCAATTGCTCTATCCAAAGCGATTATTCTCTTCAACTTACAGGACCCTTCAAACCCTGTCGAGCTCACTTTTCAGACAGTAGGTCATTCTTTGTATCAGGCTGGCTTCAGTGCAAATTCTAATGTGTTCTCCTACATTTGTAGCACTATGGAAACATCATTTTCATCGAGTGGTTTGCAGACGGAATGATCATGATCGCGTTCTCAGAGGGTTATCTCATCGTGATCTCCACTAAAATCGATGTAAAAGTTGATTTTTTCCCACTGTAAGAAGTAATTTCGATACTAAAACTGGTTTTCTTGATATTTGCAGGAAGTTGGTGAAGAGCTGCAGTCGCACCGTTTCTTCTCGGAACGTATTTTCACAGCTTGTTACTCGCAATCGCTCGACCGCGTCGCTCTAAGTGGCGAAAGTGGAATCAAAGTCATTGACATGACGTCCTTTACTGAAGTTGTTGCAGATTCCATTAAACTCTCTGATATCGAGGACAACGAGGCGCATTTAATCAACTTTACGGCAGACGGTCAGATTCTGACGGTGGCGACTCAAGGAGGAACGGTACTAAACTTTCTCGCACGGATGCCTCGTATCCACGACCATTACGGCCATTACGTTGCGTACCTCAGTTCACTACGAGAATTAAGTGTAGTTGACACTCGTCGTAACGAAACGGGGAGTAGCAGCAATGGAGCGATTCGGATTGCGCTGTCCGTGGAGCCCTCGTTTGTAGCCATCGGACCTCGCCACGTCGCTGTTGGAATGAACAACCGCGTGTGGTTTTACCGTTGCGATGGCTCCTCTGCTGACGCTCTCGTGAACGAACAGCAGTATCTTGGTCGCGTGATTAGTATGAAGCTCAATCGCGACTATGCAGTGGTGCTTTGCGACGGGAAAGCGAGTTTGCACCTTATTGAACCGATCAGTGGCAATACGCAGTCTCCACCGAATGGCAACGAATTACAAGGCGAACATGGTAAAGTATTCTCCGGTGGAGGTCGTGACGAACGCAATAGCGAGATTAGCGCAGTGGCTTTGACGAAAGAGTTCTTTATCTACTCGACAACCAATGGAACAGGCTCGATCCAGTTCTTCTACCTCAATGCGTGGCAGTTCCTTGACGGTTGTGCGTATCGTCATGAAGATGGCATCGGGATCGTTCAGCTTGCACCGAATAAAAGCGGTACTCGAGTCTTCTTTCTCGACGCGAAACGACGTGGATTTGTCCTGAATGCTGCCACGAGAGAGACCATGAGTGTCCCTAACCTTCCTACTAGTACAACGGGTGTTCTGTGGGATATGGTGGACCAGCAAGTCTTCCTGGCATTGCAACCGAAGGAAATGGGCGTCTTTCAATTGTCAGACGCCACGATCCGAGGACCAGAAGTCACGCAACTCGGTGTCTTGGAAGTTTTACCTGATGGTGACGTGCTAATTGCTCCCCAAACGACATTAATTCCGCCCGACTTGGAGCCAATTCTTGTGAGTGATGGGATTGTGACTTGTCAACATGCTTCAGGTGGAGGTCGACTGGCGTCGTTAACTACAGTCACACACGACCAGCTTCGTAAAGTTCCTCCTACTTCAACAGGAGCAGGTGAACCAGAGAGAGCAGCTTTCCGTCAGAATCTGAGTCTCTTACGACTGGATGAAGCTTGGAGACTTGCATCTCGCATTGATCAGCGTGACTACTGGCTCGCTCTGGCTGGGCGAGCGATGCACACGCTTGATATCCCTGCAGCTCGTCGTGCTTATCGATCACTAGGAGATTCGGGGATGGTTCTGGGTCTTGATCGCTTGGTCGACATCGAAGAGAAAAACCTCCTCGCAGGTCACGTGTGCATGCTTTTCGGTGACTACAACGAAGCTCGACGGCTCTTTTTAAACTCGAGTGACCCGTTAGCAGCTCTTCACATGCAGCGCCATTTGTTGCAATGGGAACAAGCACTAAAACTCGCCGACTCGCTTGCGCGTGAACTGGTACCGGAACTCAGCGCTGCCTACGCGACGCAGCTCGAATTCCGTGGCGAGTTCGACGCCGCTCTCCGAATGTACGAACACGCTGCGAACGCGATCGAGAGCATCAGCAGAGACGAAACACTGGCCAAAACACCCGAGCCTGAAGCTGCCGAGAAGCTGCGAACGCAAAGTCTTGCAGGGATGGCGCGGTGCACTTTCCGTTTAGGAGATTTGCGTCGTGGCGTCAAGATGGTGACGGAGCTTGGCGATTCCGCTGTATTAAAAGAGTGCGCTGCTATCCTTGAGTCCATGAAGCAAATTGCTGAAGCTGCAGCGTTGTACGAACAAGGAGGTCAGATTGAAAAAGCTGCTCAGCTCTTTGTACAAATGAAAAACCTCTCGAGAGCTGCACCACTGATGACTCGCGTCAAAGCGTCAAAAGTTCACGCGCAATTTGCACGAGCGAAAGAGGCTGCGGGTGAATTCGCTGCTGCAGCAGAAGCTTACGAACGTGCAGGAGAAATGGACAACGTCGTACGTCTCCAACTCGAACATCTTGATGGCTCGGAGCGTGCTTTTGAGATCGTACGGGAGACCAAGTCGTCTGAAGGAGCTTTGTCGGCAGCTCGGTATTGCGCTCAAGCTGGACGGTATCCGAACGCTATTGAGTTCTTGTTACTAGCCAATAAAGAAGACGAAGCTTTCGCTTTAGCTCAGCAACACGGTGAAGTCGACTGTTTTGCCGCCACACTCGGTCAGGAGAACATGTCAGCTTCAAGAGCGTCTCAAGTGGCCGAACACTACGAGAAAGCGTCACCTGAGCGTGCGGCCGAGTTCTACCAAGCTGCTGGTAATTACCATAAGGCGTTGAGACTGCTATTGGCTTGTAGTGCAGCGGGAGGAGGAGGATCTGGAGGCAGCGGATCGGCTACTGATACTGCACTTGTTCGAGCGATCGAAGTCGTTGGAGCAGCACGTAACGATATGCTCACACACACGCTAATTGATCATTTAATGGGCGAGCAAGACGGCATCCCGAAGGACCCGCACCATATCTTTCGACTGTACTTGGCGCTAGGTAACTACACACAAGCAGCTAAGACTGCGGTGATCATCGCTCGACAGGAACAAGAGTTAGGGAACTACAAACTAGCACGCGATGTGTTGGTGGAGACTTCGCGTCAATTACGAGCACGTCGACTACGAGTGGCTCGAGAGCTTCAAAACGCCTTAGCTTTGCTTCATAGCTATGTGTTGGTTAAGAAACTGGTTCGTCGCTCTCAACATGGACCAGCTGCTCGAATGCTCGTTCGGGTAGCTCAGCACTTGTCCAAGTTCCCAACCCACGCGGCTAATATCCTCATTTCAGCTGTGATTGAGTGTCAGCGCGCAGGGTTGCGTGCTTACAGCTACAACTTTGCTGCGACTCTGATGCGAACTCCCGAGTATCGTGGATCTATGGATAAGGACATCCGTCGTAAAATCGAGGCTATTGTACGTCGTCCAAACAAGGAGCAGTCGCCTGATACACGAACACCCTGTCCGTATTGCTCACATGAACTAGCTGAGGCGGAACTGGACTGTCCAACCTGCAAGAACTCCATCCCATACTGTATTGTCACGGTAAGTATTTTGTCATTTGAGCTCCATAACCTACAAAGACTGTCCAACCTGCAAGAACTCCATCCCATACTGTATTGTCACGGTAAGTATTTTGTCATTTGGAAGCTCCATAACCTACAAGGATCTTACCTTTTATTGTGTACGTGTTCCAGGGTTATCACATGGTCAAGGATGACTGGACGCAGTGTCCTCGTTGTACCTTTCCAGGTCTCTACTCGCACTTCCTTGAACACCTGACTACAGACGCAAGCTGTCCTATGTGTGAACAGCCTCTGACCCCTCAAGAACTGCAGAAAGTACCTGAAAACGAGGTTGTTCTGGACGAGGAGGTTGCTGCCGACACTGGAGCACGGTAGAGTAGGTTACTTTCTTGTCTATTATCATCAAAATACATGTCGAATCCGCAGCTACAACCTTCTTAATCTTCAGGACATGAACTGCATCGTCTTCTCGTACACGAGGAACGTGACGGCACTAACTGGAAATGCACGCAACATCGTGGCACTGAAACCTTTAAACAAGAAACCTGGTCCTTCTTGCTTCATCCTGCTGCTCGTCATCTGCATTATACTCAACTGTTTTCCTTCCAATGTCTGACTCTGCACACAGCTCTTGACCACGTCCTGCGGCATACTGACGACCCACGAGAGCATCCCTGCGAGACCTCCCGCCATCATGAGCGTCAGGTCCGTCTCATTCTCGCTTTTCCCTTGGGTAAGTGTACGTTTTGCGGCTTCGTAGCCGCAAAAGTAAGCGCCGAACGCCGGCACGTCCCGCAGCAGACAGACCTGCCACCCTTTGAAGAGCGTGGCCGCTCCATGTCTCCTGAAGATGAAACGCCCGGCCGCCAACGAGCTGTGCTCCTTGCCCATAGCCCCTGTCTGCAACTGGATCTTAACATGCTCTGACGGTGCTGCAAAAACGACTTGGACGAGTCCAGCGCTGGCGCCTGCTACAAAGTGTTGCGCACTGGAAAGGGGCCCATCTCGCTGCAAAACTCGCACCACTTGGCCCTGCACCCCAAAGACGACGGCATTAATGGGCGCGTTGCTCAAAATGGGGGACAACAGCCCGCGGTAGAGACCGGCAGCGCCTTCAGAGCCCACGACGCGCCGCAACGTTCGCACAAGCCCCGCGCTGGCCTCGCGACTGGTCTGCAGTTGTACTTTGACTGTATCCAGTGGGTGGCCAGCTACGATTCCCGCCACGCCGCCTATGGTGCCCGCGTTCAGGTCCTTGGCGATGTCCAGCCACTCCATCGCTTAAGCTCCAAGGGAGGGATTCCGAAATGACGATAGGAGGTCTTGAAGACGAGGATGTGTGCGGCACATCACTTGGCGATGTCCAGCCACTCCATCGCTTAAGCTCCAAGGGAGGGATTCCGAAATGACGATAGGTCTTGAAGACGAGGATGTGTGCGGCACATCAACTCTCGCCAGTTGAAGTGAATTGTAGCCATCTGATTATGTTGTGTAATACGCATCCAAGTATATCCATGAAAAAAGCATAATTTTTGCTTAAAAAAATAAGTACATGTATTATTTCAGCAATAAAGTATGACGAGTTTATCCTGAAGTGAATTGTAGCCATCTGATTATGTTGTGTAATACGCATCCAAGTATATCCATGAAAAAAAGCATAATTTTTGCTTAAAAAAATAAGTATAGTATTATTTCAGCAATAAAGTATGACGAGTTTATCCAGTTAATGCGTTTTTCTAGCTTTGAACTTTGCGTCCCTCCAATTGCATTTAGAGGTTTCCCTGCTAAAAGTGCCAAGCTTCGAGTAAAATGGACATGTCAGCTGAGAACCCGTTCGCAGACCTCATGTCCAAGGCTGTCAAATTAAAAGGGGCCCAGCAAGCTCAGCTTCGAACCACCTATGATTCGTGGCCGCAGTATTTCCAGCACTCTCTGTTTATGCAAGAATCCGTAGTGACCGTTCGCACCAACCTTTTTCCTGAACGGATTGTTGCTGCTGAATACATGAAAGTGGTGGGGAACAAGCACTTCAATGCTGAGGCATACGAAGAAGCAGTGGCGGAGTATGAGAAAGCGTTGGCAGTATTCAAGTATCTGGAAAATAAAGACCCTGGTTGGAAGAAAAAGGGGATTGAGGACGGAGACATGCTGATTAACGATTTCAAGTGTGACGACCATGAAGATCAAGTGAGACTTGATGCACTGAAGACATCTTGCTACTTGAATCTCGCAGGTGAGCAGATTTTTAAATTTGAACACTAATTCATGATTTATAGAGTATAATATGTATTGTTGTGGTAGTGGCCAAGTTCAAATTGAAGGAGTACCCTGTTTGCATTCGTGCTTGCGATGATACTCTGGAGATTGACCCGCAAAATGTAAAAGCCCTCTATAGGTAATAGTTGCTCATAGGTTTTTAATCTATCAGTTTGTTTGGTTAACCCATAAATATTGCAGGCGAGCGCAAGCTTTGATTACGCCTCCATCCTCTGGAGCTCTCGAGTTTGATCGGGCGATCTCTGATCTCCAGAAGGCGTATGCGATAGACCCTGAGAACCGTGGAGTTCGAAAACTTCTTCGAGAACTCATGGAGCAACGCACCAAACAACGAGCACTGGATAAAGAAACATTCAGTGGTTTGTTTAACAGAGGTCAAGTCTACGGTGAGGCTCAGAAGGAAAATGATACGCAGCTCGACGAAGAAGCTCGGGAACAGAAATTTCAACAGGAGGTATTGTGTTATGATGTTACCTTAGCGCTGAGTTTGTCTTCTAAGCTTTCACTGTAATTAGGTGGAAGAAGCCGAAGCACTTGCGAAGGGATTCGAGGCAAAGGGAAAGACCGAATACGCCATGGAAATCAGAGAGAAAATAGCGCAAGCACACGATGTTCGCAGTCGTCGTCGCAAATGTGTCGACTTCTTCCATCCTACCGATGAAATGATTGCAAACGCGAAGACAAGCGGGTACGATTCTGACAAAAATGTATATTTTTTATGCTGAAATAAGTTAAAATCATGTTTTTTTCATTTTAGAATCGATTTGACTGACCGGAATGTTCAGCAAATGCTTCACGACCTTCAAGAAGAAGAAAAGGCCAAAAACTCATCAGGATCAGAGAAACAGAGTTCTACCAAACAATCGTCGCCTACTGCGGTCGAGTCGGTGGATTCGTTGCTCAAATCAATGTCAAACACTGAAATCGCACAACTTTTAAGCCGCGAGGGCATCGACTACCATAAAATCTCGGATCGTGAGCAATTTCTTGAAACAGCTCGGCAAGTGTTGCTAACTAAGCTCGACGACAAGAAGGAGCTTGAAAAACCATCATACGCTCGAACGATTGTCTTGCTTGCTGTGGCCTGGACGTTGCTACGTTTGTATACTTCAGGCGGTCTCTCCATTCTCGGTCGTATCGTCATAAACGCTATCAGCGGCAGTGAAGACACCATGAACATTAACCAAGAACCTAAAGTCATGGACATCTTTGACGAGGACTAAAAGGAACAGACCAGAGTAGTTAACGTTTTACTGTACTACCTTCTTGCTCAACACAAAATCTTGAATGCTTTTGATTAATCTCTTCTTTTTTGTCAGTCTAACATGTATAGCATCGCAGGAGAAAACATTGAGACGCCACAGCGTAGCACGCGCTAATTTTCGTGCGCGAATTTCCTATCTCCCGTCAAACACCATCCCAATATATGGTCACTCCTTCGCTAGAATTCCGCCTCCACTATAGGCCGGCTATGAGCAGACTGTTCGCGACTGGCGGCTGAGTGGTCCCGGGAATTAGCCTCGTTGCTAGCAACATCGCTCGTTCCTGATAGACCACGCGAGTCAGTACCGGGGCTCGTCGAAGACGAGTACGTCGTTGTAGTACCTGTGTTGTCTGTAGGGGTTGAAGAAATCACCAGCTTCTGGACATGAACACGATCATACTCTTGTTCCTCGCCGCTCGAGCTGGAGCTTCCACCCGACTTCTTAGCCGGTGGACGCTCACGTGAGATGGTGACCTCCACACGCTCAAATTGCTCGGACATTGTCGCCTCTAGTTTCTTCAGGCCTTCGTGGAATTGCTTCGGTGAGATCGGAATCGGATTCAAGTGTCCATTCTCCACGAATGAGGACAGAGGCGTACCCTCGCACTCTGAAGGAATCGAGTTTTCATGCTCTACTGGCAAGTCACATTGATCCGAGTCCTCTGCGTGAAGCAGAGGGGGCGGAGGAGGGGGTCGTAGCTCAGATACTAGATTCGTCACTTCCACAAGCGCGTCCGGGTCTTCACAGAAGTAGGTAAAATCCTTGAATGTCGGATCCTGAACTGGAGGTGCTGCCTTTTCACGGTTGCTACGGCTTGAAACCAGTGACAAAAAGCCCTTCGACTTCGCCGACGACTTGTCTGTTGGGGATTGCACTTCACTTTGCACGTCGAGGTCCGTAAACTCAGTGTCAACGTATTCCACATCCAGAGGCGATGCAAGTTTAGGCTTCCAAGGTGGCGTAATTTGTTTCTTCAGCAGCAAATCCCAGTCAATACCACAGAAGAATGGGTGTTGAAGAATGTCGCTGATGTTCGTGCCAAGACGCTTGGTCGGGTCCTTCTGAAGGAACCCTCGAAGAATAGACTTAAGCTCATCAGTGAGCACCGGCTTGGAGGGGAAGCCCAGTGGGTCGTTCTGGATTTTGTGGTACATCTTTTCAATGTTGTTGTCGTAAAACGGGGACTTCCCCACGCTCATCTCGTACAGCAGGATGCCTAGGCTCCACCAGTCAGCAGCTTTACCATAAGATCGCTTGGCTTTAGGCAGAAGCAGTTCCGGGGCTGTGTACTGCGGAGATCCGGCCATAGTCTTGGCACCCTTGTACTCTGACACGTGTAACTTAGCAAGACCAAAGTCGACGAGAGCAACGTGACCATCTGCATCAATCATGACGTTTTCTGGCTTGATATCACGGTAAAGGATGTCGTGTTGGTGTAAGTGGTGGATACCCAGCACAAGCTCAGCCGTGTAGAAATGAGCACGGTCCGACGGTATCCTACAGCTCGATCCTTTGCTCATATGGTGGAACAAATCTCCACCCCCGTAGTAATTCATACCCAGAAACAGCTTCGTTCTGCTCTGAAAAGCAATGCGCAAACCTGCAATAAAAGGGTGGTGGATGTTCTGAGCCACGCGCATTTCCGTGAATGAACTCTCCACATCATACTTGGTCATTTTTCCCTTCTCCAAGATCTTTAGCGCGTAAATTTGACCGTCACTCTTTTTCACAGCATTCACCACAGTACCAAATCCGCCCTTACCAATCACATTGTACACTGTGAAATCCTTCATGGAAATACTCAGCGACCGGTTGGATCGGATCGATGCATCTGACATTTCAGAGTACGGATTCTTTACGCCAAATGATTTCCAGTTACCCGTCGCAGTCTTGAGGTCCACGTCCACTCGAAAGCGTAGGATACGTCCATATGGACCGAAGCGAATACGGTGCGACCACGACTGTGTAATCACTGTACCCGAGTGTTTGCTCTTAATTGTCTCCGTTCCTTTCACTGTCATGCTTTTACCACTTGCATCTAGCTCGCAGTCCTTCACTTTCATTTCAACCAGATCCACATTGCTCTGGAAGGCACCGAAAAAGTGTAGAAGTCCTTCTCGGCCGAAATAGTCCCCATTGAAAGGCGTGCTCTTCGGATATGACGATGAGAAGACGAGATCCTTGTTAAAATACGACAATAGCTCCGTCACGACACCAGGTTCTCCCTCCAACATGCGTCGGTACGCACCGTACGCCTTGTCTGTGTGCATATCTGGCAGTGCACCATGACGGTACGTATTGTATATTGGTTTGTTGTTCTTCCTCATGCTGATGCAGTCAACACCCGCCTAGATATCCACAAATACTTAAATAATAGCCCTCAATGCAAAAAATCTTAAACAGCACTTGCCGTACCTCAAGAAAATAGACCCAAGCCTGTTGATCAAAGTGCGTGGGCACAGAACAGTGGAAAACTTTCCCCTCTCACAAATACTTAAATAATAGCCCTCAATGCAAAAAATCTTAAACAGCACTTGCCGTACCTCAAGGAAATAGACCCAAGCCTGTTGATCAAAGTGCGTGGGCACAGAACAGTGGAAAACTTTCCCCTCCGTCGTCTCGAAGGAGAAATCAAAGCCATGGCCGTTCTTGGCTACTTTGTCCACCTTGACAGACGCGACGTTCACGCGGCCCTTCAAATGGCTGCGATTGCGCGCATCCACTTTGTTCTCATAGTCTACAAAATTTACAAAATTCACAATACCCTGTAAGTTTCCCCTTTACCTTTCATAAAGTGCAACCACCCTCCAACTTACACGAGACCAGATTCCCTTCTAATGTGAAGAAGCGCATCTTCCAATTCCGCACCAAATGTCCTCTTTTGGTCACATATCCCTCCCATTCCGCAATCGGCAAGTCCAGACTCTCAACAGATTGGTCGCCCACGGACTCAGGCGGGGGCGTCGAGCGGCTGTTGTTGCGGCTACGGCGCATACTGGAGAAGATGCCGCTCTCCAGCAGCTTCGACTTGGCGTTGGCGCTTGCGCTGCGGCTGGAGCGACTCGTAACCTGATTCGTGTTCTGATTCGGCGTCTGATTCGCCATCGAAGACAGCGCCGTGGTGCTCGCGGACGTGGGAATATTTTGCGGCGTCTTGGGACGACCGTCCAACGCGCTGCTGCTGCCCACGCGGCGGCGGCTGGCGTCGTCCTTGAGGTTGGTGATGTCGGAGCCCGCGGGGCGGCTCAGCTCGGCGCCCATGGAAGTCGCTATTGGGGAGGCGTCGTGTGCTCGCAGGTTCAGAGAGTGCGGAAGTGGACAGAACCGAATCAGCGACCAAGGGATGATGGTAGGACTTAATAGTTGTGTGGTGCACGTAGTAGTATGTTTTGTATGTTTGATGACTCTGTGAAATCTAGTGTAATTCTAGAAATGGATTGGCTGAAAATTGCGCACTTTTGGAGCGGGGCGGGGATGCCTGGTATAGTGAAATCTAGTGCAATGCAGCTATTGGCGTTTGGAACGCTCACTCGGTTGGAACGCACGCTGCGACGAAGCCTACATTATTCAATAGCAGGTGGCTACTGTTGCTGCTGCTGGCACTCACAACACAGCAGCAGTTCGCCATACAAACTTGCAATGCCGCGATATTGCACAAAGCCGTGTGCCAGCCAATTGCGATGGGTCGCATGGAATAAGGCAAGCGTCGGACCTACCGCCTTTGCTGCCTTCGTGCATGGCGTCAGTTTCGCCTCCAATCGGTCGAGTCCTGGATGGACGATAATATGATCAAAAAGCCGCCTATCGCCACTTGGCGATTCCATCTCAGAAGATGCTTCCGATGTGCTGTGGTGTGACGATATTCTTTTATTTTACTGGCATTTTTAGTGACTGAAATCCAGACCTGGCAAAAGCCGAAATGTGCCACATTAAGTTTATTTCGGCAATTTCATTTTCTTTTTTCCGGTACTGGACGCCTACCATAAATAGCCTATGTAGGGGTCATATTTGCAGCAGATATGTTACTGTGCCACTGCGTCTACACCAGGGCATGGTCAAAATAATAAAATATAACTAGTGTAGGTATTACAACCCTTAAAGTGTAGGTATTATATTGAGGGAATTATTATTTATTGGAATTTGTCAAAAGCAGTATAATACACAATACTGGAAAACACAATTGTATTTAACGTTAAGTACGGCCTCATCTCAACCACTCAATTCTAGACTCGGTCTTGGTCTCTCACCACCTCTCACATTTTGCATTTACAATACAAGCGCAACCCACACCAGCAATCTCCCTCTTACCACGCCAAAATGTCCTCCCGCCAGCTCTGCGCGTTCTTCTTCAACAACT
This sequence comes from Phytophthora brassicae, assembly GCA_024679045.1. Lineage (NCBI taxonomy): Eukaryota > Oomycota > Peronosporomycetes > Peronosporales > Peronosporaceae > Phytophthora > Phytophthora brassicae. The sequence goes on along the minus strand of JAIKVB010000244.1, from coordinate 14,145 downwards.
TGGGCGACAGCGTCTTCGAGTGCAAGAAGTTTATGAAGGCACGTAAGCAAGGACCTCGTACTGGCTACACGAACCTTATTGGCCACCTCTCGGCCAAACACGCCGGCTACGAATCCGAATTCGCTGCGTTCCAGTCCTCCTCCTCAACAATGATGACTACGTTCGGTTTCGTAGACGAGACAACGCTGAACGTATATGAGTGGTTAGACTGGATTGTCCAGCGGAACATGCCTGTGACCGAGGTCGAGAACCCGGCCACTAGAAAAGCTGTCAAGATGAAGCCCATTGGCGTGCGGACACTGAAGCGCTACATGCGATTTGTGGCATCCAAAGTTGGCGTCACCATTGCGACAGAGATGGGCGTCTCGTTCAGCCTAATGTTCGATGGCTGGACAAGCCACTCGATTCACTTTCTCGGCCTATACGCCGTCTACATGCACGGCGATGGGCGCCGCCAGCGGCTTCTCGCCTTGTCTCAGATGGACGAAGGGCTTGATGCTGAAGCCCACATCGACCATATCGGAAGTGTGTTGCGAGTGTACAGCAAAATTCTACATATGGTACGATATTTGGTAGTCGAAACGACCTCAAACCCGAGAAAGAAGCTCGCAACCAATCAGAGCATCGCAACCCGGATGGGTGTCCCACTTCTTGCCTGCGCCAGTCACAGGTTTAATCTCGCAGTTGATTTATATCTCAAAGATTATAAGACCGAAATTGACCTGATTCAAGATACGATGATCCAGTTGCGTCGTGTTAAGAATGCGACTGCGCTATACCGCACGACGGAACTAAAGCCGGTCAAGTCTAACGTGACTCGTTGGTCGTCTTGCTTTGCAATGATCAAGCGCTACATCGAAATACGGGACGCTATACTCACAATTAGCGCCATGGAGGAGCTCGTGCCTCGTGGACACGCCCATCGCCGTGTCGTCACACTGTCAAAGAAGCTACAAGAGTTAGACAGCGTGTGTGTGAAGATGCAGGCGGAGGATCGTACACTTGCAGAAGTTCGTCTTCTTTTTGACGCAGTGGTCGCAAAGTACCCAATCATGGGTCAGTAGCTACTTCCTACCGTCGCCAATATTCGAGGACGCGATAGTAAAGGTCCAAAATGACGTCCCTCTCTCTACCGAAGAGCGAGAGGCGGTGGCGTCTTTCGCAATGCCACCGACTCATACGCAGCAGCCATCGACCGAAGACCAGGATTTCGCATCTGCTATTCTACATCGCGCAAAGAAACCTCGTCTATCAGACAGTGGTCCCCTAAGGTACGATCCGCTACTTCACGTCGCACCACCGACAAGCAATACGTGTGAGCGACTTTTTTCGACGTGCAAACTGGTATTGACTTCGCTTCGTGTGTCTACCTTGCCGGCAAACTTCGAGGCCATCATGTTTCTCCGTTGCAACCGAGATATCTGGAACAGCGCAACGCTCCTGGGAATTACCGAGGAGTTCACCGAGGAAGAGTAAGAACTCATTAACAATGGTCTTCCTCAATAAATATTGTATTACTGCAATTATTATTATTGTGATCTCTTGTATTGCAGTGATTATTACTGCTGACTGGTGCGCCCAATACCATTGTATATTGTATTGACCATGCCCTGGTCTACACTATACGCAAGGTATTTTTATGGCACTCGTCACTTAGCCTGACTCAAGTAAGTGTTAAGCTTCAGGCTGCTCACGCACCATTTTTTTCACGACCGATGTCATTGCAGCCATTTGACTTTGACAGTCGCTGCTCCTGTGATAAAAAGATTATAATCCCTGGCGAGTAAAGTGGTCGGCTCACTGGAATGCTCGGTGCTGGGCCTGCCTACGCAAACATCACGCGGTCCAGCTTCGCGGGTACCCCGCACGGGCTTGCTTGGATAAAAATAAAGACCCTACTGCTGTCGCCTCAGGGCTTCGGGCATTGCGTTCAAATGCGAGCCACTCTTACTAACAGTACGTCCACCAGCGTTTTGTTTTGGTTCTGTATTGTGAGTCGTTCGGTATTCTCTCATGTTCGCTGCTTTTCGTTTACATTTCTGCTACTCTGACATTGAATCTAGCGCTCGGCGGTTTGACATTGCAGACGCCTCTCCGATCAAATGACCGTGCCAATTTCCGAGTATCTCTGTGTCGGAGATACACCATAGCATGTAAACACTGTCGCAATTGCACCATGACTCGAACTAACTGTAAGCACTGTCAGTTGCTGCATTAACGAAGTGTTACGCGAATGTTGACGCAGGTTAAAACGGTACTGGTTTACGCAGTACCGTTAAATTAATGTCATGTCATAGACATCTAACGATGCATTCTCAGTATAAAGATGTACCGGTAAGGGTAATGTTACCAGTTTTGCCCCACCTGAGCCCCAGACCACGTAACTCTGAAATGAATAACCTTCAAGAAAAACTATTAATACGTACTAAAACACAGTGAATTGACCAATTTGGGCATGTATTTACACTTCTATTGCAGCCCTACACGTCACAAAATTCTAGTTTGAAAAAGACACCTTTTCAGGGTCTTACAGAATTGATGCCACAGTTGTGCCCACCTGTACATACAAATATATATATATGTATCCATTTTAAACCACTGCTTGGGCACCCTACATCGCGCTCACCTTCCAAATGCTACTTAAAGCAGAGCGAATGAAGCTCCTGCCTTTCAGTGGTATCAGCTACAGGAGCTTGTGCATTTACGTTGGCAGAAGATGTCTCGCGGTGCTATCACTTTGTGGACAAAACTGGCCTTTTTCTGTGACTACAGCCTAGATTTTTGACTTTCGCCAGCGGCGCTATTACCGGTAACTAGATGTGCTGCTTTAGTCTGGAAGGACAGTCTACAGTTGATTTCAAAAATTTGGCTGCGTTTCTAAATACCGGTATATAGGAGTGGGGTCAGAATTCGCAGCAAACCTATTGCATTAGTTTGCAAAAATGGGGTTAAAAGGAGGCGCGATTTAAAGAGACGTCGTTTGTTGTATGCGAATCGAGCTGATCGGTTGCTACGTCTAAGACGCATGAGATTCGAGCTGATGGACTGCCTGATGCTACGTCTACGATGGCTAAACGCGAATTGTTGTAGAACCAACTCAGAGAGGGCTTTTGGACAGAATGTCATTGACGAGTGCACCGCAATCCACTGATGCTTATACCCAGGATCCAGAATTGACATTTTTTTAATTAGAAACAGACGCATCTGGAAGACATCCACAGCAATTAAAGCAGGCTAACGCGAATTTAGGATCCTAGTTAGCGTTCGTTTTACAAAGAGAGAGTCAAAGACGCCATCAAGCCGCACCACCTCACTGAAGTGCAAAACGCGTTCTCGTCGAATGGTTTACCGAATGTTTTGTTGTTGGGCACGTCCTGGACCTCCATCCCACTTGCTTTGGCGTTTACAACTTCAAGTAGCTCCCAAAACAACACGTAGCATTACCCCGAAGGCATGTCCTGGAGAGTCCATAGTCCAACGATTCAGTCGAATTGGGTAGCTCCCAAAACGACATGTAGCTTTGTCACCGAGACTTCCATCACCGACAATTTCCCACTTGGTTCCAACTTCGATAGCCTTTCGCCCAGCAAAAGTTTTGGCCAGCAAAATGTCAGTTTATTTGCCAATAGGATAGCGCATAGCGATCAACCTTCAGACAACCACTGCATACAAATTGTACACTAAAGTTGAGTACTCTTAGACTGAATTGGTGGACTATGGACACAGGCGACATTCTCGAATTAAACCCTGGGGGGGGCAGCAAAAAGATTGGTTAGGCTTTCCAGCCAGCTAAAGCTGTCCTCCCAGTATAATACATTGCTAATACTTAAAGTAGTCATTAATACTGACGTGTGTTCTCTTATCGCCCCTCAGCTAATCGACACATTTTTAGCCGCCTTGCCACAATAACTTTGACCGGACAGCCACCCTGTGGATCGATACCAGTCTCCTCACAATTATAAATTCGTACTCCAAAATACTGGTAACATTACCCTTAGCTGGTGGGGTACATTTGGTACAGGGGCAAAAACTGGTAACATTACCATTATATCTAGAGCTTGTTGAGCAAATCGAATTGTTTGGCCTAGAAAATGCCCTCCAATGGTAATGAAGTCAACGCTGTGCGACGATCATCCAGTTTCCACTTGAGAACAGAGAACTCCGACTCGACTGACGCCATGTTGGCAAATACAGCTGCCATTCCACAACAAAACTGACGGAGGTGCGAAAATGTGTTTGGGGCTGCAGTAGCCTGGAGCTTGTCCCATCCGTCGTTAAAGTTGGTCTCGTAGTTTTGCGTGTCAAGTACTACCTTGACGTAGTCCTTTAGCTTACTTTCCTGGCATAACATTCGATGCTCGAATTCTATAGCTTCTATGTGAGCTTGATCCCAAAATTTCACCAGATGACCACGACGAGGGAACAAAATTTCGCTTATAAATTCGCGCGGGGGAAATCTGAGCTGGTTCTACTGGCATTATAGCTGAAACACTTGGAGCGGCTTCGTTGCTGCTATTTCTTTCTGCTTGCACCACTGTGTGCCAGCCCAAACGCTCGTAACGTCGTCGTTACGGACACATTTTCATCTTCCAAATTAAAAAAATAAAAAAATGCCAATTAAATCGCACACAATGGATTAGGAGAATACAAATTTCAGGATCAAGAATAGTTCTTCAAAATGGGCTGACAACTGGTTATTGCGTAAAGTTAGGCAGGCAAGCGCGTAGCGCCTAAGGTCTTAGACCTCCAATCAATCCATGGATCATGGCGTTCAAGCGAAGCCATGCCTAGAATGAAATCATATCTCGAATCTAGGTCGAGGACCAGACAGCGTTCAACGCTATCGAAGTACAAGACTTCACGCCCAGGTTCAAAGGAACCTTGGGCACCGTGACACATGTCCCCGTCGCTAGACGAGAAGTGACATTGTCATGATTACGCGCAGAAAGCGCTTCTGCATCTACTGACTGTTCTCCTTTGTCGAGCGTTAAACGTAATTGCCCGACGCACCAGAGTCGATGAGGATATTCGATGGCTTCAAATAGCTCTTCACTTCAACAACCAGCAATCCCGGCTTGCATTTCCGCTCCGGATTATAGAGCACGGTGCTCTTCGGGGGAAATCCCTATTGACCTTCTCTCACAGGCCCAACAGAACTCAGTTCTTCCCCAGCAGGGCTCTTCGTGCTACTGGGTTTTGGCGTTTCCCGCCATGAGCTAGGCTTACGCTCAGGAGCGTAGCTCTGGCCCTTAGGGCCTTGTTTACGCATGGGGCAGCCCGGACGCAGGTATTTAGTGCTTCCGCACACATAACACCTGCGTATACCCACACGCTGCTCAGCAGCTTGAAACTCGGCTTCCTCATTTTCCGTCTCAGTGTAGCTGAGATCCATAGACTCAGGGCCATTGGAAAAACTGGAAGTTTCGGCAGAGTTTGCTTGAGAAGCGTTAAGGCCCCAGCGAGCCGAACGGTAGTTGAACTCGGCGTTCAACGCCACATTCACAGCTTCTCCGAAAGAAGTCGGGTGAACACGGAAGACCTCCGTTCTGGCTACGCCAGTGCGCAACCCTTCCATGAAGATTCGAAAGAAGTCGGGTGAACACGGAAGACCTCCGTTCTGGCTACGCCAGTGCGCAACCCTTCCATGAAGATAGTCAACGTGACTGCCTCAAGTAGAGAATCCGCTGCCATACCGGCAATTAGAGTGCGTAACTCTTGGACGAATTCCACCAACTCTTTCTAACCCTGTCGGGTAGAAAGGAATCATGATCACACGATAAGCCTGAGAATACTCGTGAAAGCTGAAGCTTTACCTGTTCCCATGAGGGGAATACCTCGTCAACCGACGTACCACACGTTAGTGACCATTCCCGAGCTCGCCCTCCAAGCTTGGAGATATCCAGCGCCACGCGCTGTTGCTCAGTCTTGAGCATGGCTGAAGTCATAGCCATCTCAATTTCTCTGATCCAAAGCAAGCGGTTTTCTCCATCCTTCCCTTCGAAGGTCTTGACACTCACTATGAGTGGCTTTGCTCTAGAAGTATCATTCGATGACTGACAGGGCGCCGAAGCCGCCGCAACATCAGTCCTTTCCTGTTGGATGTGCTCGAGTAGAGCATTCTCTCGTAGTTAGAGAATGCCTCTAGACGCGCATTAACAGCGTCGGGGCCTCGTGAGCAAGTTGGGAAACTCCTTCGGGTTCAATCAAAGACATACGCGTATTAAACCCGTCTTGTTGGCTCGGAGTTAAATGAGCGAGGTGATCCATTGTTCACAGAGGGACAGTCATATAACTCAGGAGTAGGATTGACTACAAGTGCTACCAAGTGCAGCGGGGCTACCGTACACTGTAGCGTAGAGGAAGGCTTAGCGACTCTTAGAGTCTTAATCAGGTTAGTAACCTTTAAGTTCTATACGAGAACTTATAGCGAGCGTAAGACAATAGCTTACAAACTCCAAGAGTAATTAGGAGCTTTAATTAATAAAGCGACTGAACTCTTCGTATCATTTACAAACTCCAAGAGTAATTAGGAGCTTTAATTAATAAAGCGACTGAACTCTTCGTATCAAAAGATTAAGACCTGAGCAGATAATACATATTATATGCGGAAAAATGCGTATTATATTCAACGAACACGTTGCCTATTAATGCGCATTATCTCCACATAATATGCGTTTTCTTAGAATAGCCTTTTCGGTGCCCTGAGGGAGCCGAACTGATACTTGACCGCGCGATCATTCGACAAAGAGCCGAACAGTAGGAAGATCCCAAGTTGGAAGCGCAGTAATATTGCAAGCTATGAAGTTTGCGTGGGACCTGGACATGGAGAAATACCTCCTGGCGTTAGTGCTCGCAGCCCGAGGGGTCCTTCGGGATGGGGTTAAAGAAAAAGGCGTGGCACAGTATTGACGACAAGATGAAGGCTAGGTATGATCGCGACAGGCACGGTCTGGTATTTACGTTGTTTTCTAGTGTTCTTTGATTATATCACCGCACTGACGATGCACTGAAACAGGGAAATATCAGTCAAAGTATCAGCGCTTAATGGCGCAGAACAAGACATACCAGTTCGCAAGCAACCTTAGTGGGGACGGCGTCGACACAGGGACCAACCGAGTGCTGCTAGACGCCAGCGTTTGGAGCAAGCTGATTTAAACGACTGACGCGAACACACAGCGCACGTACCGACAGCTCCAGAAGTCTGGATTCGCTCATGTGGACGTTTGCGCACTCCTTGCTGGTGACGCTGTTGGTACAGGAGAGGAGGGGGTTCTAGTGGCGACTTTGATGCGGGCGCTCTCGATCAGGGATCGAAGACAGCAGCTGCTCCAGAGATGCCTGTTGCGGCAAGCAGCTCAGTCGCATCCAGTAGCACGAATCGTGAACTACCATCGAGCTACCAGCAACGCACAAACAAGTTGAAGTGGTTTCGGGGTGGTGGACTCAAGGCCTCTGCTGCGGCTGCAGCCTCAGCAGTCGCCAGCGATAGGGCTCTGGAGGCACTTATAGCTGCCTGTAAGGCAAGTGAGGAGTTCTTTAAGAAGCGTTCGAAACAGATTGATGATCGCATTGACGCAGAAGACGCAGCCTTCAACGAGGACAGGGAGGAGTCAATGTGTAACTGTTCAAGTTTAGGTCAAAAGTAACATGCATTACATGGATTTCATTAAGCCCTAGTTGCTGGCATCGTTTGTGAACATTGCCCGGAAGCTTTCATATTCGAACAACATTTTATTAGCTACGTAATCGCGCCAGGATGTCCCGGACTCAAAATCAAATGAGATAACATCGTCATCGTAGCTTAGCTCGTTTTGCCAGCAAACTCGGTCACCCGTATCGGTAGAATCCAAACGGCGGATGAGGTTGTGAAGGCAGCAACAAGCAAAAATTGTGGCTTTCACCACAACCAACTCGCACTCGTTAACATGACGACGCGCTCAGAATCGGCGCATAAGTACACCAATTAAGCGCTCGACGACGTTGCGCACTTTTGCGTGCTTCAAATTAAAGAGCTCCTTGAAATTTTGTGGCCGCTTGCAACTTGGACCCCACTCTTGCAGATGGTAGCGAACACCTCTGTATGGTGTAAGAACTTGTGTTGTCAAAGCGTACCCAGCGTCTGCAAGGACGTAGTAGTTGACAGGCACACTAGCCAACTGACCAATCATGCGCACTCCTCTCCACACCAGCGTATTCGAACTCAACTTGCAAGTTCCAGTCAGTACATTGGTTACCGTAATTAGTGTGTGTTCGCAAATAATGACACCTAGGGATAGGTTTGAGCCCCCCTGTATGTTTGGTTGAATTTAATCGGACATCACTATTTTTCGCGAATAAGACGATTTGAATAGTCCGCGAACAACTCCAATTGGTTGGAAATTGATAGAGAAACCTCCACTTTAACTCTGAAAAGTATAAGTTTATCCAGGTTTTTATCCTTACAATAAATAATGTGAGTGAGACTAATTACGGTAACCACTGTAGCAATCAGCACGTTAGCTGTGGTAGTTACCTTACGAGACCGGATCGAGTGGCATCTTCTTCGGCGACTTGAAGCAGAAAATGGACGCCATCGATCGCACTAAGTGCTTGGTTAAAGTGAGGACACCGTTACGCAAATTCAGGGCAGACCTCCGAAGGCAGGCTTAGGAGGTGCTGGTAAGCTCCGATGATAGCCTTCATGCCTAGAGTACGATACTTGTGGCACGTTGAATATGCGATCTTGAACTTGTCTTCTTGAGAGCGGACAGATGAGCCCGTCGCCAACCAGTCCAACGTGACGCCGAAAAGCTCTCGCTTGCTTCTGACGGGCTTAGTGATCTGGCCGTCGCAGATCTCAACCAGGGAGTCGAACGCGTGGTGATTAACACGATAGTTATCGCGGAAAACCTTCAAGGGGCGGTTGCGGTAGGTTTGATCGAACCGGCGGTCTGCTTGTGCTCAGGCTGCTGGTAGACGTGGTACGCGCACACTCGAATAAGGGTTACCGTTAGCAGTAAGCTGTCTCAGCTTGACGAGCATAACGTATAGCATGCACCCACTTGCCATGGCGTCACCTTCGTCGTCGCTTACGTCTGTCATCGACGTGTGTACTAGTAAGCCGCCCACTGTAGGAGGATACAGGCTGTTTCTCTACGTGGTGGACGAAGCCACACGCTATAAGTGCCCGGCGTTCTTGATGATGCAAATGAGCGAAGCCACTGGCTACCCGAATATTCTGATTAATCGTTTGGGTGCGCGTCTATCTCACTACAATATTGTGGGACTTTAGAGTGACCAAGGTGGAGAGTTCATGAGCAACGAGCTCGATCTCTTCTGCAACGAAAAAGGTGTTGAGCTGAAGACCACGAATGCGTACTAACCCCAACAGCATGGGATTGTGAAGAGAGCCAATTGTTGAGCTGAAGACCACGAATGCGTACTAACCCCAACAGCATGGGATTGTGAAGAGAGCCAATGGAGTCGTACTCCCTCGCATCCGTGCCATGCTGGCTGGTACAAGACTACCGAATGTCTTGTGGGGAGAAATGCTGCACACTGTTGAGATTTTGAACGGTCTGTCGACGAAGCCGCTGGGACTGACATCGCCTCATCAGCGACTTTTTTATGAGAAGCCCATGCTAGATGATCTGCGTGTCTGGGGCTGTATTGCACACGTTCGTGTGCCAAGTCAAAGCCGCGCCGAAAGAAGTTGGAATTAAGGGCAAAACTAGCTCTATTGCTGTGGTTTGTCTGACTACGCCTGGCTACAAATTTCTCGACTTCAAGACTACGCAAGTGATTACTGCGTAAGGACGCAACGTACGTTTTCACGAACTATTTACTGCAGCATAATACTACGTACAGTTGCTACTGGAGAATGCGTTTTATGATGGTGAGCATCTATTACCAGAAGTTGTACCGGTTGCCCGGGTAAAGACCAGTATGGATTCGTACCTGCTGACATAGGACGAGGTGACGACAGCCCGCTGGCGAAAAATTGTTGAAGACGTGACTCGTGCGGAGACACTTGAAGAAACGGAGTTGAGTCCCAGTGGGAGCTCTGAGAAGAGTGTTGACTCGTGCGGAGACACTTGAAGAAACGGAGTTGAGTCCCAGTGGGAGCTCTGAGAAGAGTGACTCGCCTCCAATTGCTGGGAGTGCTGAGCCTCAACCAGGTGCTGCAGCACCTGCTGTAGAACCTTGTGAGACGCCACAAGCGGTGTTCAGGGTGGTGAAGAAGTGCCGGAAGCGCCGAGCGCGGAAGAAAAGAGTAGTGGAGAAGCAGACCAGCGGTTTCGTGATAGTACCTCCACCAGTTGAAGCATGTCAAAATCGACCAAGACGGACGCGGGGCCTAGTGTTCGGTTAATGGGCTACGTTGTTGACAACGTGATGGCGATTATGGATGTGCAGACCTCTACGACGTAGGAACAAGGTCGTGCGAACAAGCAGCGGCTAAAGTGGCAAGCTGCCAGAGTTGCAGTCACTGAAAATATACAAGACATGGAAATTGGTCCCGCGTAAAGTTGCCAAGAACTTGAAAGTTATCACTTGCAGGTGGGTCTTCGCCGTCAAGCTTGACGAGCGAGGACGGGTCTAAAGGCTCAAGGATCGGCTGGTGATCCATGGCTTTAAGCAACAATTGGGAATCAATTATACCGAAACCTACGATCCTGTTTTTCCGGTTTGAGACTATCCGTGCAACTATTTACTATGCAGTGCAGAGAGACTGGGAGGTGCTGTAAAATGACGTAAAGACGGCTTTTCTATATGAAAACTTGGTGGAGCTGATTTTCATGGAGCAGCCGCCTGGCTTCCAAGTTGACGGGCCGGGTTTCATTTGCAGATTGTTGAAGAGTTTGTACGGCCTGAGGCTGGCACCGAACATTTGGAATAAGAATTGACACGCCAAATTGCTGGCGATCGGGTTCGAGCGAACCGACTCTGATTACGGGCTCTACATGCTGAAAGAAGTTCGGGTTGTCAAGATGCTCCTGACAGCTGCTGCTAATGGGTCCCCGAGAGCAGTGCACCAAGGTCGCGACCTCCTTGCAGGAAAAGGTTGAGCTGACTACCATGGACACTGTGAATTATCTCCTTGGAGTGGAGATACTAATCAATCGGCCGCACCGTGAGATTGTGTACTGTCAGAAACAGAACGTGTTAGAAGTTCTGATGCGGTTCCACATGTAGAACTGCACCGGATGTGCAACTCCGCAAGCCACTACTGAATTAAAGGCTATTATTCCTGTGACTACGGATTACATGCCTTACCTAGAACTGTTTGGAGCCCTCCAGTATCTAATGGGGGCCTCGAGGCCGGACATTACCCACGCCACGCGGCACCTGGGCAAGTTTCTTGCAAACTACGATCACAGAAACTATGCTGAAGCCAAGAGGGTGTGCGCTACCTGAAAGCTAAGTGTGGATATGAACTGGTGATCAATGTAGAGAAGACCACTAATGTGCAAATTGTCGCCTACTCGGATGCTGACTATGTGAATGATCCAGTTGATCGTCTCAGTGCGGGTGTATATGTCACGACCATGGTCGGTAACGTAATACCCTATGCGTCTTGCGAGCAGCAAATTAACGCGTTGAGCACGTGTGAAGCAGTGTACATTGCTATGTCAGAGGCTGCTCAGGATTTGTTGTATCTTGCTGGCCTTTGCCAAGAATTAGAATGGGAGTACCCAGTGCCACTTCTGCTGGGAGACACCGAAGGTACTATTGCACTGACAGCAAAGCCGTGAATACATTCAAAGACGAAACATATCGACAACAAGCGCCACATGGTGCGCCACAACGTAGAGCTAAACGAGCTACGCACACAGCATACCAGTATTGATGATATGAACCATTTGGCTGTGACCCGGGTCATCCCCCATGCCCATACGATATGTTTAGTTATTTATTTTTCAAGCCACTCACCTAGCCAGGTCCGCCTTGACTGAGTCTGACAAATTCACAGTCATCCTACAAGCAGCGGCATGTCAAACAGATAAGTTGCGGTCCAGTTCACCACCAGCAATAACCGGCAACGTTTACAATGTGTCTGACAGCTAGACCTCAGAGATGATCGTACCAGCAGTCAATACTACACTGACGTAATGGATATACATTATATTAGAATAATTGGAAAGCGGGTCGGTGGGTTACTCGGGGCACCACCAACTAGTTCATATGATAGCTGATATTATGACTAAGGCGCTGGGGGCAGTGTAGTTTGCCCACTATCGTCAAGACATGAAGGTGACACCTATCATCAGCAAGGACAGCGAGGCAACAACCTTACAGATGGACGAGGCATCAGCCTCACCGATTACAGCCGAGACACAAGTCTCTAATTATGCGGTCTAGAACCGCTACAAAGTCGATGCCAACTATTACGAACTACCAGCTTACTGTGGTGAGGTATGCGACCTGACACCGACGTAGCCGAGCTACTGTCGTGTAGCAGAGCCACAACACAGGACATTGTAATACCGACTTCAACTGCGTAGATCGAGAGGGTGCCGAAGATGTGTGAAGTGTCATGACTATGAACAAGAAACATCAATGGGGGTCCAGTGTTAGGGCGGGTGCGATCTAATACGTGGGAGTTTGCGGTGTGAGATGCAAACATTCAACACCGCGAGGTGATCGTGCTGTCTCGGAACTTGGAATAATGATCAACACAGAGTTCATCCGTGTATGGGTGTGAGAGCACAGAGCTCCTCCGTACAACACGAGGTGCTTCAGCGAAAACTTTTGTACCAGAGCCGTTCAACTCGAAGTCATGGCCGACACAGACGCTAAAGCCCGGCCACAACCAATCCTGCCGGAGCCACGAGGCTTTCTGGATCTCCAAAGTTTGCCGCGCACCAGAACGTAACTATTAAGGACTCTGTATGTGGAGACTTATCGCTGGCTGAGTGCAGTCGAGATGGTGCTGCGCACCCAAGGACATACTTGTGGTTTGTATTGTTAGACTTACTATACAATGCTGTAGAACATACACTTGCGGAACGGTGTGCTCTAGCGAAGGAGCTCCCTCTTTCACTACAGCTTTTGCAGCTCAGCGAGCAGCTAGAGACTAGAGCTTCCTAACCCAGAACAAACACACTGGTCCTGTCGCGGTCATTAGCCCGGCACATACGTTTTTTCTACCTACTTTCCTATTGTACTGCTACTCTAAGTAATGCAGGTCACTCTATGGAGCGAGCAGTCAACTGCTGATTGTCGTCGAAACGTAGGCAGTATGGCGCTTTGTATCGTAGGAAATGTTGCGTCCAAATCGACAACATTGTCAGTGTGCACGAATCTAACATACTAAGATATGTATGCACTCACAAAGTTGAACGAACGGCTCGTGTTTTGTAGATCACAGACTTGCCAGGATTGGCACAAAAAAACGCACCCTCGAACCCATGAAGACAATCAGTAACACAAGCTCGTCATGAAGAGTCTGCCTCTCAGCACTTGTCCAGCACGCCCCCGAGCCCCGCTGCACCAGATTGGCTCTGACTGTCAAGTCCAATACGGTCCTTATTTCTGCCAAGGCCAGCTAGGCTTGGCAACCGTCACGTCTAGCTTGATGCCACATACAGTACACCCCAGACTTAATTTCTGTGAAGCACGGTCCCGCCCACGTTCGACTCGGCCCCCGAGTTCTCCAAGTTCCAAACACTCTTTCCTCGACGTGCACGCCAGCGTCAGCGCCTTCGACAACAGCTTGGCCACCTTCTCCCCGCCGTGTTGCTTGGCCGGGAATCCTTCCCCCTTACAAAACAGCGCAATATCGCCTATCGCATCTACAGAAATCACGAGAACGACACCTGGCGTTTCCGTACAAGACGTATGTGATGCGCGAGTATCGTCCAAAAATCAGCAAGCAGACTGAGGGACTATAACATGATTATATCTCGGAGGATTCGACGAACAAAAGAAACAAGGCGCCCACAGTAAGAATTACATCAGTTCACGTCGAGCGGCATTGAGTCGTTTCTGTTGGAAATGCGGAAAAGTGTCAAGCGTAGGGACAATGAGTGGCACTGCTATTAATTATCTTTGTCGGTGTTGAGATATTTCATTTCCTGTACCTTATGAGAAGGGATCGCTACACTGTTTTCAGGCTTGAGACGCACGGAGGCGTCAAAATTTGAGTCCGGCAAACCCCAATAC